>RJWM01002300.1:0-132021 GCA_004363535.1 Dasyprocta punctata | reverse complement strand
ATTAGTGCTCTTCTCTCAATACCAGTCATCTTCCTTTGTGCGAAGCAGCCGGCTGAGCTCTTTCCTGAGCTGTTAGGAGGAAAACTTAATTATATATTTTCAAAAAGATTTGCTATTATTTAATTTAAAACAGAAAAAGTCTTCCAAATCAGCTTTCATGTTCTACCACATTTCTATCATATTATTCAAGTAACTCTAAGCTGCATCATTTCCTAAGGAAGCTACTCTTTTGAGTATACAAATCCTAACCAACTTATATTAATCATACTTTGCATTTTTAAAAAAGCATAAAATTATAGAAAAAACCTTTATCGATATACTGATTTCCAGGAATCTGGTTGGAAAAATAATCATAAATTGCTATAGTTTTGTGTGTAAAAATGTTCTTTTTGGTTCTATAACCAAAAGAAAACAATCTAAGCTCTGAAGGGATATTTAAGTAAATTATGCTAATTTTATTTGGACATGGATATTAAAGTACATGTTGTTACTATATGAAAATTTAGGATATGAAATCACCTATCTAGTTTAAACATAAAGATAAACCATAAAACTTTTAATGCAGGCTTGAGGGAAATGCCCCAAAATGTTAAGAGTGGCACCCTGGCTGGCAAGGTTTTTATTTTTTTTGTGGCACCAGGGATCGAACTCACAGTCTCATGCCTGCCAGACAGGCACTTATGCCACTGAGCCAAACTCCCAGCCTGGCAAGGTGATTTAAAAATCTACTCTTAAAAACCACTAGGGTGAATGTGAAACATTTGTAACAGATTAACAAAATCTCCAAATGGAAGGAATAGTCTTACTGAGGAAATGAATATCTAGCCACATGGCAGCACTTAAGATGGTTTTATAAATCACTGACTAACTCCTCAAGAATTTCTGACTTGTGTCCCTGGGCAAAGTAGTGAGATTTTCATACTTTTTCTATCCAGTTTCATTAGAATTAGTAATTTGTGACTAAAATAAAGAGCATGAGTTTTAAAAAACACATTGTCTCATTATTTAGATATTTTACTAAAAATTCACTGGAGTTTCATTATAGTGGTACTGTTGGGGAGACGCTTAACAATATTAAGAAGTTTTAGAATGGGTGCTATGCTTTTTTTTTTTTGGTCTTCTTTGAGGCAGAGCTTCACTGCATGGTTCAGACTGGCCTTGAAGTCACTTTGTAGCCCAGGCTGGCTTTGAACTTGCAGCAATCCTCCTGCCTCAGCCTCCCGAGTGCTGGGATTATAGGTGTGCACCACTGCACCCAGCTTAGTGCTAGACTTACAACCCTTGAATTCAACTTTAGATGGAACATTACGTTGCACTTATTTTATGTTGCAGAGGACTGGTCATACCAAAGCAAAGCTACAGGTCATAAACCAAACATCAACCATCTCAACCTCCACAGGTTCAGTGGACTCACTGTGAGTACTCAGATATGTAATAAACATTAGGAATAACACAAAAACATTATGGTTGCATTGTATGACCCTTTCAATGGCATCGTAGTACACACCTTATGTAAAGGTTACGTATAATTTGGGATCAGAAGTATTTCAGATTTTTAAAGAATTTTATATTTCTATAGACTTTACTGGCTAAGTAGCCCCAACCTGATAATTCAAAATACTCAAAAATCTGCTGGGCATGGTGGTGCACACCTGTAATCCCAGCATTCAGGAGGCTGAGGCAGGAGGATTGTCATGAGTTCAAGGCCAGCCTGAGATACATAGTGAGTTCAGGATTAGCTTAAACTACATGTTGAGACTCTGTCTCCAAAACCCCAAAACACCTCCACCACCACCACCAAAAAAAAAAAAAAAAAAGAAAAAAGCCTTCAACAATCTGAAAGTTCTTGAACATCAACATTTGCTACTCAAAAAGCTCAACATATACCGAATTCCCTATTACAATCAGTTACAACAGTTATAAAGTATAGCCATATACTCAAACTTAAAATCTTTTCAGCTAATCCAAATGAAAACTCAAAAGTGAAGGAACACATTTAATTCAATTTAAAGTTTCATTAACATATCTTGATTTTAAAAGTGTCTCTTTGGGATGGCGGAGTGGTAAGCAGCAGAGAAAACAGCCTGAGTCACCATCCAGATGCTGGCATATAGCATCGTGAGGAAGACAAGAAGGAAGGAAGTGGGTCCCCTGGACCCAGGAAGAATCTGAAGTGCGAACTGAAACCCAGAGAGAGAGTAAAAAGAAAAACTTCAAGGAAGAAGGTGGTATCTGGTGGCTCCTTCTCCTTGAGATGGGACTCACCGTGCCAGTGGAGCTGTTCAAACCTGAGGATGCGTGGTGGCCATGAAGGCTGGTGAACCCCAAGACCTCTACAGAGATATGGCAGTGGAGGGGAACAGCAGATGTGGAAGACTACACTGGCTGCTGGTGAGTGCAGAGGACTTAGTTCTCCGGCAACAGAGAGCAATTGGCCAGGAGCCATTTTGGAGATGGGCCGGATAAGTTCAGGATCCAACACTGTTGCTGGCTTCACCTAGCAGCTCCCAGCTGGGTGCAGACCCATGGAAACGGCTTGGACTGCAGCAAGCCCAATGAGTCTGGTCTCAGGGCTGGCCTGCTGAGATTATCCACTACCCTGCCAAAAAGCAACTGTGGACTTGCTGGGACAGAGTGGCACAATTCAGGACTCTGTCTCTACAGGCTGTCTACTAGTGAAACCAGAGAGAATTCTAGAAGTGGACTATTTTGCTTTTTCAAAATCCTCTTTATCCTTCATTGTTTTTATAAGAGTGTGAAAGTTGTTCCTAACCTCTTTGTGGGTGCAGTTCTGTTCTGTTCTTCCTTTTATCTCTTCCATCTATCTTTTCCTTCAGTCTTCTGTATCAGTTTCCCCAAGTTTTATCTCTTCCATCTATCTTTTCCTTCAGTCTTCTGTATCAGTTTCCCCAAGTTGGCATGACCCCCCTTGGTCCTCCAACCTTATTTCTAATCTCTTTCTCTTCTTTTACTTCTCTATTTTCTCCCTAGTCCATTTTAAATTTTAACCTTCAAGGGCAAAATTGACACATTACAGACTTATATATTGCATGTAATTATCTGGTCTGTTATACATTTTGTTATATAATCACAAATCTAGTTCATACAGTTAAAAGTTGCAAATTAAGGGTTAGTTCAGTTTGTTATTTTATAAGCTGTGTTTGATGCTACTGGTACCACTACTGGTACAAAAATTGACATAACTGTTCTAAACAGCTGTTTGTCCTGGTATTACATGACTCAGATTAACTAAGGTTCACAGAAAATATGGTGACACAGTGCCAAAGAACCAGAGATTAGGCCAAACAAGCAACAACTTCTCATCTCCAAAAACTGGAGGTAAGATCTTCCCAGACTCAAAACCCAAAAACCAGCTTCACCTGGAAGATACCTCAGAGAAGTAATCATCACCTAAGGGTCCTAAATACTACCAATAGAGCAACCTACCATAGTCAATTTACAAGCTCACCCCAGGAATTAAACTAAAAACAGAGAGAAAATAAAATGAGAAGACACTTAAGCAAAATGCAACCCCAGACTTTTGGTTCACCAAAGGCAAATCCAGGAGGCAATGAAGTGGAACAATTCAAAGGCCCCCCACCAGGAAAAAAATAAAACTATCTATTTTCAGGTGACATGATTATCAACAATTTTGACAAAGCTACTACAAAGTGATCCACAATTAGTGAGACATTTCCAAAGGACACAGTATGAAAAGATTTTTAAAACATGCAACATCACAATGAAGCAACCTAGCAAATACTACTTTGGGCAACTGGTTAAGGTAAACATCATCAGTGACAAAACAAGCTAATTATATGCACTGCTGCTATGATGTGATGAGGATACTTTACTTCCGAGGTATTAATAAATTCAGAAAACTATCAGACAAACCCAAATTAAGAGACATTCTACAAATATCTGAACTATCAAGGTACGAAAACCAAACAGACTGAAACTTGGGAGACCAGAGAATACATGACAACTAACTGTAGTTATCTGGTGTGGGATCCTAGAGGAGAAAAAGGTTAGTATAAATATTAGTGAAACCTGAATAAAACCTAATTGAGAGAATAACATTAGGTGATAAACACATCAAGGCAGTTGTCAGGGACTGAATTATGTTCCTCTCCCAATTTACACCGTGCAAGGCTAATCCCCAATGCCTTTGAATGAGACAGTAACTAAGACAGGGTCTTAAAGAGGTGATTAAGTTAAAATGAGGTTTTAAATCCAATCTGACAGGTATTCTGGAAAAGGAAAATGGATACCTCAGTTTATTTTTTAAAAATGTGATTCAAAAGACATCATTAAGTAAAAAAAGACACAGGCTAGAACAATGGGTGGGGGATGATCAAAATAATGGTGAACGGTTCAATTTAATCCCCATCAAAATACCTCCACTCTTTGAGCGTTTATCTCATCATTCTTGTCACTTTCTAAAGCAGTTCTGGAAGTCCTTTCACGATTTTGTAAGGTGGGATACAAAATATGGCAAATTCACGTTTTTATAAGGTGTGATCAAAAACATGGCGAACTCTGTTGCGTATGGTCTAACAAAAAGACATGCTTGTTAAACCACTGCAGTGCATCCTCATCCACTCCACCCATCACATCCGGCACTCTCTGACTCTGGGCTCTTCCAGAGTCAGAATGAATGCTCTGAATTGTTCAAGATGGAGCAGCCACAGGAGTACAACTAAAGACACAAAAAAGGACTTTTTGGAACTGCTTCAGGAACTGGCAAGAATGATGGAAGTGAGGTGGAGTATATTTTGAGAGGAATTAATGGCAACATGTATTTTATTGTAATAATTTTTTTAAAAAATAAACATTCGTTGTATTTTTGACCAGGCCTCATGTGATAAAGAATTTCTCTTAAAATCCTATAATATAGTTGGGCATGGTGGTGCATGTCTATAATCCCAGGATTTGGGAGGCGGAAGCAGGAAGATCCCTGAGTCTGAGGCCAGCCTGGGCTGCACAGTGGTTTAAAGATGACCTGAGTGAGACCCTGACTCAAAAAAACAAAACACAATTCTATAATACAAATAACAGAACTTAAAAGTTAAGTAGATGTGAACAGACATTTTACCAGATACACAAATGATAAACACATAAAAAGATATTTAACATCATCAATCATCAGGAAAATGGAAATCAGAACCACAGGGCTCTACTCCACACTCACAAGGATGGCTGTAACAAAAAGAGTAACAAATGCTGGTGGGATGTGAAGATCACTAAGTCTCATGCATACTGTATGAATAAATGTAAACTGGTCAGATCCTTGCAAAATCTGGTAATTTCTCAAAATGTTACTATTCCCATAAAAACTGACAACTCCATTCCCAGATATACAACCAAGAGATACGAAAATGTTATACACATGAAAACCTGTTCACCACTGTTCAGAGCATTACTCGAGACAGAAAGCTGATCTGTGGGTGCCAGGCTCTGAAAGGAGTATACTACTAACAGCCACCGCATTTCTTTGGTGGGTAATGAATGTTCTCCATGTTCAACCAGGACCACAGAATCCCCGAGGACAGCAGAGAAACAGGTGCCCAAGAAAAATCTCAATTTTTTTTTCAAGTATTTTCTGTCCTCAGTTGGTTAACACCTACATGCAACTGCTTTCCTGCCTGTCAGGGTCAGATCCTGGTCTGCAGTGACAAGCTCCTCACCTTCTGGAGCTCAGAGAAACAGGTAACAACAGCAAAAATCACAAGTCTTTCAGCAAGCACTCAAGAATGTTCTAAAACTACACTGCAGAGATGGCTGAACAATTCTGTGAATACACTAAAAATACTTAAATTGCACAGAAGTACCCATGGATGAATCTCAAGGTCTGTGAATTATATCTCAATAAAGCCTTTTAAAAACCTCAAAATCCCCAACATCCTGGAGGCTGCAGGACTCAGTAACAAACTAAACTTCCAGAAAAACAAGGAAATTATATGGCTTATTTTTTGTTTTTGGTACCGGGAATCAAACTCAGGACCTTGCACCTGCCAGGCAGGTGCTGTACCACTGAGCTACATCCCCAGCCCCTATGGCTCATTTTTTGGGTGTCAGTATCCTCAGTTACTCTTAAAACTACCTTCTCAAACACAAATTCCACGGACTATATTGACATCTTAAAAATAAATTTCAAAGAACATTTTGAGTTAAAGCAGGGATTCTAATCTTCACTGAGGTCAGAGTGACCTAGAGGAAAGTTTTTAGAAACAGCAATTACTGGAACCCTGCTCCCTTAGAGCCTTCGGATTCAACACCCAGCACCGCTACTTTTTTAAAAAATGCCCCACGGATCCAAAAATGCAGCCAGGATTGAGAACCACTGATGCAATGAATGGAATATGAAAATAAATCTTCTAAGTGAAAATCACCTTTCCTTAGGCAAAATAAAAAGTACATGTTTCAGAAAAAAAGTGTTTCTAATCGGTATAATGAAAAATAAAAGTCACGTAAAACACTGTCATAAAACCAATTATTTAATTAAAGCTATACAAAAAGAGGCAATATAACTGATAAAATTAAGGAAAGAATATTTAGAATGTTTCAAAAGATTTAAAGTAGGACACTTTACAAAAAGGTTGCGAGAAATAAAATTCTTAAACTATAAGTAGAAATATAACATTACACAGAATACAAAATACAAAGACAGAAATAGAAAAGGATTATGTGTACTCCAAAGTCTGAAATTATTAATAATGACCAAATATTTAGGTTTAAATTTACAGTTCCTGGGTATGAGAGCTTATTACTGTACAACTCTTCCAAAACAGTAGGTGGTATTTCAGTAGGCGGTATTTTTCAATTAACCATGTGTAGTATCATCTTCTACAAAGTCTTTGGCCATCTCTGCTGTGATCACATCAATATGACTAACCTGAAGAACAATAAATGTTAGAAACAAAATCAGTTAAATCTTAGAAAATATAACAGTATTTGCATCATACAGGGTAATATTTTAAATATACAGCCTATCACCTATAAATTTTACACAACATATCAAATGATTCTGAAGCACTGTTAAAATCTTCATTTATAATGGTGTCTGTTCTGTGTGGGTTTAAAAAATATACATTTTAATGCCCTGAAGATACAGATAACTACCTATGCCTTTCCATCAGTTTATATTACTTTGCTATTTCATCCAAGAATTGAAAAACTGGAAGACATCAGGAAAAGACCTACGTGGTCCAACCAAATATAAATTAATATATGTACTTGTTAAAGATCATGCATTAAAAAACCACTGAATAGACTTGACAGGAAGATACTCTCAATAAAAAAGAAATGCTACTAAAAAATTGCTAAACTTCACGGGTTTTTTGGGGTTTTTTGTTGGTACTGGTGACTGAAGCCAGGACCTCATACATATCTGTACTAACCAAGCAATCTACCACTCAACTACATCCTCTAAACCTTTTTTAAAAATCCTAAGACAGTCTCACAATGAAAGTTGAAACCCTCCTGCCTCAGCTTCCCAAGTAGCTCAGATTGCCTGCCTGGCAAGCGCACGGTCCTCAATTCGATTCCCAGTACCAAAAAAGAAAAAGAAACACCAAGTAGCTCAGATTACAATGTGCCATCATGCCCAGTCCATCAGAGGTATTTGAAGAAAAAGTTCTACCAAATACGCAATGACTTAAGTCTTCTTTCACTATTTAACAACATAAAATCAGAATTCGACAAATACAATGGATGAAATACTAACAAACTTAAACTCTGTGAAATAAGATTACCTTATTTCTGAACTTTACACCATAGAATTTGTCAGCTGACTCAAGCAGTTCAGGCCTAAAGGTAGTTGTAATAAACTGAGCATGTACAGCAAGTTCCATGATCATATCTGTGAAAAGAATTTAATAAAACCCTTAGTAGTTCTGATTACTCTTACCTAAAATTAAAAACTATCAGAAGAGCACATGACTTACATTTCCCATACATACATCTGCAAAAAAAAATTACTATGCTAATTTTCATAACTGAGGTATAATTTTTAAATCCAGTCTTTTTTTTTTTTTTTTTTGAGATAGGCTCTTGCTGCATAGCCTAGGCTGGCCTCACACTAGCAAGCCTGCCTCAGCCTCAAGTAGCTAGGATTATAGATGTGTGCTACCATATGAGACTAATTCCAATAGCCCAAAACTACAGAACATAAAGTTTGTATTAAAAATAAAGAAGAAGCCGGGCGTGGTGGCGCACGCCTTTAATCCCAGCACTCGGGAGGCTGAGGTAGGCGGAGCGTTATGAGTTCGAGGCCAGCTTGGGCTACAACGCGAGCGCAAGGCCGGCCTGAGCTACGTAGTGCGACCCTGCCTCAAAAAATCAGGGCCGGGAGTTTGGCTCAGTGGTTCAAGCGCCTGTCTGGCAGGTGCGAGGTTGTGAGTTCGATCCCCAGTGCCGCAAAAAAACAAAACAAAACAAAAAACAAAACAATTGAATTAAATTAAAAAATAAAAATAAAGAAGAAACTTCTAGTACAGCATTAGAAATAACGTCAAAGTTCACACACATTCTAAAAACAAACACCTTCCCTCTGGTAACCATCTCCCAAAATCTTTTGAATTTACAAAACTTGAATTCTTTAACATAGGATTAACATTATTTATTTTAGGTACTACTGCACCATTGAGAAAAACAAGATTCAAAATTAAACTTGTATAAAAATTTAACCTGAGTATGACTTAATAAGTAACTATACCTATTTGTCACGTAACTAAACTTTGTTTGGTTTTTTTTTTTCTCTTTTGGTACTGGGGATCAAATTCACAACCTTGCACCTGCCAGGCAGGCACTTATGCCACTGAGCTAAATCCCTGGCCCTATTTTTTGAGACAGGGTCTCACTATGCAGTTCAGGCTGGCCTTGAACTCACTTTGTAGCCCAGGCTGGTCTCGAACTCACAACAATCCTCCTGCCTCAGGCTACCAAATACTGGGAATAAGGGAGTGCGCCACCACGCCCAGCTCTCACGTAACTAAAATCTGAAAAAAGGTCTAATATCAAAAAACTAGGCAGGTGTGGTGGTGCACATCTATGAACCCAATACTTGGGAGAATGATGCAGGAGAACAGCCATGCATTTGAGGTCAGCCTGTGCTATCTGGTGAGTTCACAGCCAGTCTGGACTACACAGCGAGAGCCTGTCTCAAAAACAAAACCAAAACCAAAACAAAACAAACTACTAAAAGAGACATTATCTTATTTATTGAACGTATACTAAACCCCCTCCCAATATCTTAGGCACCACAAGTCACTACATCAGAGGTCTCATCTCTAAACAAATTCTTACCGTCAAGTACAAAACAAACCAGAGGGGCTAGAGATGCAGTTTATGGTAGAGCATTTGCCAAGCAAGCTCAAGGCCCTGGGTTCAATCCCCACATCAAAAACCAACCAACCAAACAAAACTGTACCTGACACTGCCTTTCGGTGTTGAGCATCCAGAGCTTGGTCAATCTCATCAAACAAGTAAAAAGGGGCTGGGTCACACTTCTGAATTGCAAATATCAGAGCAAGGGCTACCAAGGACTTCTGACCACCTGAAAGCTGTTGCATTTCTCTCATCTCACCTTGTTTTCCTGTAAATGATACCTAAGAAAAAGTTTCGAGTTAATGGCAAAATCACTATCACTTTTTAACATTAAGTAGCATGTAACTCTGTGTCTAAAAATTCTATTGTGGAGTAATGCCCCCCCAAAAATTGAATGTAAAGGTATTACCCTAATTCCAACTCCAGTGAACTGGTCAACTGATGGGACACTGCTCTGTGACCCAGAACCCCGCTCACTTTCACCACTTCCTTCTCCTTCATCCTGAGACTGACTGCCCTCCACATCGCCTTTCTTCATCACCAAAGTAGCTTTGCCGCCAGGTACCAACTTCTGGAATACTTCACTGAAGTTCTTGGACACCTTAAAAAAAAGTTTCAATTCAACTACACATTTTGCTTAAGAATTATAGATATTACTGTTTAAACACAAATATTTAAAAGCAACCAGAAGTACTCAACTTTAAGAAAAACTGATTAAAATCTTTTTAAGAGCTGTATAAAACATGTACATTATA
Source organism: Dasyprocta punctata (assembly GCA_004363535.1). Classification (NCBI taxonomy): domain Eukaryota; kingdom Metazoa; phylum Chordata; class Mammalia; order Rodentia; family Dasyproctidae; genus Dasyprocta; species Dasyprocta punctata. Next base: position 121,939 of record RJWM01002300.1, on the reverse strand, counting down.
TAAGCTTCTTAGAAGCTCAATCTGTTCATGTGCATTGGATCTACCCTCCAACAAACAGCTGAAGACTTTGTCCTGTTGCATGCTGTAACTGTAAGTACTGTCAAAATATACCTGTTTGAAAGTTAACTGAATAGCTTCATATTTCCGAAGTTCAAGTACATTCATCAGTTCCATGATCGATTTGTACCCCCTATCAAGCTCTTCTTGTCGCTTTATTAACTTTTCTTTCTGCTCAGAGAAATTTACAAACTGATCTAGAGCTTTTTTGTTAACATGGCTGTACTTCTTTAATTCTGTGTTGCACTGTTCAAGTTTTCGAAACAACTACAAAAAGAGAAAAAAAAATGAATCCATAAACTCTAGGAAAATTTGCAATGAGACTTCAAACTCAAAAATAAGATTTACCTGTTTTAGGCTCAGTGTCTGATACTTTTCAAATGCTTCCTGGGGAAGTGATCCAAGTTCTCGAATTTTCTTCATACATTCTTCTTTCTTCTTCAGCAGCATCCCTTGTCGATTTGTCATTTTTTCTAATTCTTTTGTATCATGATTTATAGCATCCATGTGTTCTTTTTCCATATTTTTCCAACGCTCCATACTCTTCTGAAGCTCCTTAATTCCAGCTTCTGTTTTATCAATGGAATTGTCCAAATCTAAGATGGGGAAAGGCAAGGGAAGAGATGAAAAAAGAATTAAGATGTGTTATGTACATGCACCAGCTCCTCACAATGAATGTAATCATAATGTACTATGAACATGTACTAACAGAAAGAAATAAAAAAATAAATAAAATGAGGAAAAACAAAGTAAGGCTGTAAAATACACTTAAAAGCCAAAATGTTTTTTGAGTAAGATTTTAATGGTAGGATCTCCCAAAATAGGTAGACTTTAGGCTTTTTTCAGTGTTTAAATATTACTGTGCAAATTCACTTTTTTCAGGACAGTTAAGAGCACATCAGTCACTCAAGACTCATCCTGAAACTGCCCATTATTTAATGTCCACATTTATATGAAGCTAAAAATTTTCTCTTCAGCAACTAAATGAAAAGATTTAAGTATTTACCTTTTGCTAAAAACATCATAAATGCATAAATCTGTCAAACGTTTCAACATAGTTATTATTTATAATTAACTCACTAGAAATTATTTGATGATGGAAAACAAAAAATTATAAGCACATGGTTTTTGCCTATTTAGATTTTTCATTCTGTAAGTGATTTAATGAAAAAGGTAAATATCAAGTTTTACTACATAAAAATTTACCTTCTGATCGTGCCATAGTATCTTTTACTCTTTTATTAATGGCTTCAAGTTCTGATGTGGTGGCAGTGAGAACAGTACCCCCTTCTGTCTCTCTTAGTTCATTCAGTTCCTGCAAAACATTAAACCACAAAATAAGAATTTTCTTATTATCAAAACGTTACAACAGCCAAGGGATCCTACAGTTATTGCTATGTGTGATGGATAATACTTATCATCAGTTTAACTGGATGAAGAAACACCCAAGCAATTACAGTCTAGGTGGGTTTGTGACAGTGTTTTCAGAGACAATGGCCATGTATGACACAAATTCGTAGAAGAGACCTGCCCTCAATGTAGGTAGCACCATCCAATGGAGCAGGGCCCTGGATGGAACAAAGTAGGAGAAAGCATGCTACACATACTCTCATGCTCTGCTTCCTGGCTACCACAACTTGAGCTTTCCTCTACCATCCACTCCCACCATGAAGCTTGTGCCTTGCTACAGTCCTAAAGGGAAGGAGATCAGTGGGCCATGGACTCGAACTTCTGAAACCATGAGACAACATACATCTTTCCTCCTTTAAGTTGACTTTCTCAGCTATTACATCACAGTGACAAAAAGCTCACTTTGAACAGTCAGACAAATAAATATATACATATAGTTGCAAATACTGAAAGCATCTATTAAAAGGGAAACAAAAGTAACAATATAATTACTAGAAAATTTCTTGTTATCTGACCAACACTGAAAAAATATTAACATGCCTAGAACATGCCATGACCGTAATTATATGAAGCAAGTACTATAATACACTGTGCTCATTTTACACAAGAGAAAACTGGATAGAGGTATTACATGACTTGCCCAAAATCTCAACACTAGACAACAGTGCTAAAACTCCCACAGCCCTTGGTCAGACAGCTAGTTTTTCTGTCTCCAAAACGCCTCACTTTTAATCAGTCTCTCATATAATCACTTTCAATAGGTTATGTTTACCAAAGAATCCTCAAAAAAGAACAACGTACCTGCTCTACTTGGTCCAAGCGTTTTCTCAAATTCTCGTTGAGGTAAGTCTCTACTCGAGTAATAATACCTTCCAATTTAATTCGTTCATTTAACAACTGTCTGTTTTCCTACAAATAAAAAAACAAAGGAAAAGTAGCTGTCTACATAAGTATGAACATTCCACACAAGGGTATGCTGCTAATCTGCTGCCCATTATTTGCTCTCAAGTGAGCTAAAATGGAATTTTTTGTTATATCCTTCCAAGAAGTCCTACACTTCCTCTATTTTTTCTATCTATTTGACAGAATACTGATTTTTTTGTGTGTATGCCTGGTTCATTTTATAAAACCAAATATCATTCTTGCTTTTCAGTTTTTAGATCCAATGTTAGTTGTTTACATCTACGCATTAAAAAATATCAAATGTTATTAAAGTGTTTAATCGAAACACTATTAAATATATAAAGCAGTAATATCAATATGGATATGTGTGCATATGTAGACATACTGAGCTAACAAGCCCATTTTACTAATGGATAAATGTGCATTAAATGAAATGAAAAAATGCAGATTTCTTAATACAATCCTAACATATCCAGAAAGGCTTATAAAAACTTATTAAACCCTTATTTACTCTTATGGTTATTAGGAAGCTATGTCTTATATTTCTTTGGTGACAACAGTCTTGCTAAATTGCCTGGCTGGCCTCTAACCTGTGATGATCCTGCCTCAGACTCCCAAGTAGCTGGATAACAGGTGTGCACCACTGCATTCAGATCATTTTTGTATTTTCTCAACTTTTTCTTTTTGCATTCTTTTTTTAGCAAGAAAGGCACTTTTCCTAATAGCCAATTATCAATGATTTTTCTTTTATCAAGCATACTTGCCTGCTGCAGTTGACGAATTTCATCATTCAGTGCATCCACTCTTTTCTGATCTTCCAGGCTAAGCTGAGAGAGCAAATCAGTTCCCAGCTCTGCTTTCAGTGATTCTCTGGTGGACTCCATAGCATGCAAACTTGCCTCCAAACTTTGTAAGCTACGTTGCTGTATGACAGTAACAAAGAAATTGGTCAATCCACTTCTCATAGTTAAAAACTGGAAATGATCTACTTGTATTAAAGTAAACTAAATAATTAAAATTCAAATATTAAGTGCTATACATTGTTAATATCTGGTAGGTTAGAAGCATTAGGTGCTTTTTTACTTGTATTTCTGACTTCTGATGAATTTACTGGGACACAACCCCATTATAAGCCAACTGGCATTTCTACCAAATTAAAAAAAAAAAAATGGGGGAAGAGGTTACTGGTAATTGAACTCAGGGCCTCGTAATGTGCTAGGCAATGGACAACTGCTAAGCTATATTCCCATTCCTTTCTAAACATTGAAATAGGGTCTTGCTAAAGTGCCCAGAATGGCCTTGAACTGGTGATCCTCCTGCTTTGGCCTGCTGAGCAGATAGGATTACAGGCATGTGTGCCAATGTAACTGACTCTGTTAAAAATAACTTCTTAATACTAGGGAACTGAACTCAGGGCATCATGCATACTAGGTAAATGTTCCACCAATGAACTACTGCCTTGATTCTCTGTACTAATTAAACTTGAAAATTAGGACTGTGTAGACAAGAAAAATATTTATTTTGCAGTATGATGAGGCAAAAGACAGAACATACTCCATAGTCAAACTATAGTTTAACCAAAAATCTTCAGTCACATTCACAGGAACAAGAAGTTAACAGAATCTTTTGGGACAGTATAATTGGAGGCAGTTCTTCCTATTGCTTTTATACCTGTTGTCTTGGAACTATTGAGACACTAAAAGAATTTTAGTCAAAACTCAAATGAGACAAAAATAATCTATCCTTAAGACTCATTTTAATAAAATTTGAACAAAATACAGTCAAATGTCAAAAAGCTCCAACAGGGCTTGCCAGACAAAAACAGTTACTGAGAAATTAAATACTGATCACCAGAAAGTGTTCCTATGTCATGGCTACTAATGCCCATTTGTCCAAATAATGTGCAAAGTTTGAATGCAATCTACAACGGAAGACTGGGAATGTGAGTGTTAAGTATGACAGAGATAGATGCAGATACACAAATGTGTAGGTCCAAACAAAAATGGAACATACGAGATGCAATGATAACCCATGTAACAGAACCCCCAACTCTACATAATTAAAGCAAATCTTTAGCAAAACACATACTTACAGACCTTGGGCATAAAGGTTTTCTCAGACTGCTGCCTCTTCTCTTTTAGCATCTTCATTTCTGATAATATGCTATCTCTGGATGCTTTAAATTTCCTCTGCTGGGTCTCAATCTGCTGCATTTGATTCATCAACTGATCAATTTCATTATTAATCCATATACAAGGCTAAGGAAAAGTCTTCACAGGGTACATATATATCATATGTTTTAAATTCTCATCAATTATGACAGACACCATACCATGACCTTTCCTTTTCTTTACCTCTAAATAAGATATTTTCCAAAGATCTATGAATCACAGTGCTGAACTAAATACAAGTGCTAAAAGCATTCAATCTTAAAACATTTCATCCGATCATTCTACTCTCAAAGTAACATGTATACTTATTTTACCAATAGCTATATAAAAATTTAAAAAAACAAACACACCTCTTGGGAATCTTCTAAAAGAAACTAAATTAAACAATTTCATATATTTTTAAATACCTTTTTTATCCAACCATTTCACTTACTGTGAAATCTAGCATGCTTAAGGTGTATTATTTTAGGGAGGAAAACAGGCAAAGTAGGTGTTGCCTAGTGTGGAAAAATAATCTAGCTAGACTACTTAAAACAGGAAGGTAGGTGAAAAATGCTATCAGCATCCTTTTCGTAGTATTTCCCCTTACTTCCCTTGTGCTAACACCTTTCCAAATTTAGGTAGTTCTTAAGGTCTGATAATGCAGATTTTTGTAAGATCACACCTAAGATGCTTGTCTTTTTCTCTATGTTCTCTGCACCGATGGCACACAGCTAAAAACCTGCAGTTCAAAAAAATAACGATTTCATGTAGACAGTCTTGTAGCAGTAAAAATTAACTTTCTCAATGCTCAAGTACCTGCATCCTAAGTACTGTGTGACAAAATAGGAAACGCACTATATCAAGTACTTTTACCTTATACCAAAGCACCAATGTTTTAAGAAAACAATGTATAACTGTTTCAGCTGTAAGCTCAACTAACCACTTTCATGTAGCATCATTTTTTTTTTTTTTTTTTTTTTTTTGGGGCACCGGGGATTGAACTCACAACCTCGCGCCTGCCAGGGCAGGCGCTTAAGGCACTGAGCCAAACTCCTGGCCCTGTTTTTTGAGGCAGGGTCGCACTGTGTAGCTCAGGCCGTCCTTGTGCTCGCGTTGTAGCCCGGTGTGGCCTCGAACCCACAACGCTCCGCCTACCTCAGCCTCCCGAGTGCTGGGATTAAAGGCGTGCGCCACCACGCCCGGCTGTAGCATCATTTTTATTAAATAACTGTGGTTATTCAGAATAGGGTACCTGTGGTCCATTTTCCCCACCAACACTAAACCTGTACCCATTGTAAGATAAAATCTAATGGATTCTTTCCATTTCTTATACATGCTTGACATCTAAACAGTATACGGCATTACTGTTGTCTCCCCACTCGCCTCCTTGAAACTCTATCCAGATTTTCCTTTCACAATTCACTAACTAGTCTTCAGTTTCTACTTTCTTTGCTTAATGACCTCTAATCTTTGTTTCTCAGGCGCTTTTCTTTCAGACACCTCATTGATAGGTATTTAATGACTAAGCAAAGAATCAACATTAGGTTTTTTGTTGTTGTTTTGGTTTTTTTTTTTGGTACCAGGGATTGAACTCACAACCTCACATTTGTCAGGCAGGTGCTTGTGCCACTGAGCTAAACCCCAACCCCTGAGCATTAGTTTTTAGTTTTTCCTTACTCTTTAGAAATCACATAGACAAACATAAACTCATCTTAAATTAAAGCCAAAGTGAAATACATGGAACATCTTTCCCCTCATATATATGAAAAACCACATCCAATATGAAAAACATTATATATTACAATAAAAAAAATGCAGTTGTCATTAAGCACAAAATCAAAGGATATTTTCAATATTTCTGCGCAGATTTTCATTAAGCTTTGCTTCAAGCTCCCCAAGTTCTTCTTCTGCTTTTCTAACATCTTTTTGTAATTCAAGTCGAGACTTTCTTGTGTCATAATAACCTCCAGTAAGAGCACCCCGATGACTGACTTGGTCACCTACAAACAAAGCAGAAGAAAGGTAGTGATTCTGTACAAATCTACTGTATTCAATGATAAAAATCACTTAAAATCGAACAAAAATCAAAAGACTTTAGAGAACTAAAAAGAATTTAAATACACAATGTTAGAATGAAAAAGAATTTAAGCTACCCTAAAAAAAAACTTCACTTTCCAATGCTGAAATTTGCAATGTAAAAAAACAAAAAAAAAAAAGAAGTGCCTTCTAGGTGAGCCTGAACATCTTTCAAAAAGAAATGCTAAATACTAATGAGGACGTGTTGACAAGACACAGGACCTAGCTTGAACTCCCCCTAGCTACATTTGGGAATCTGAATATCAAAAATAATACCAATTCCTAAAGATCAATCATGGACTGTTTGTACTTTCACTTGAACAAACCAGTACTTTAAAAAAAAAAAAAGTGAAATAACTGGATACAAATTTTCAGATACTCTCAAAACTCTGATTCAATTACCACATAAGATACATTCACTGCGGCCAGGGATTTGGCTCAGTGGCTTAAGTGCCTGCCTGGCAAGCATGAAGTTGTGAGTTCAATCCCTGGTATCAAAAAAACAAAACAAAACAAAAAAAAGATACATTCATCATACAGCTCAAGAGACTTATTATTATATAGCTTATTATATGAGTTAAATAATTCATTAGTATTGTTCAAAGCAAAGAATACTATTACAAACCTTCCAAAGTAATGCAGTCCATGGTGAAAGCACGGGCCAGCTGGGTTGAAACTTCCATGCTACGACAAATAAGTGTCTTTCCAAACACATGTTTGAAAGCTTTGTCAAATCTGGGATTGTACCTCAATTTACTAATCATTGGGATAGCATCCTAAAAAAGAGTATTTAATTAACAAGCAGAGCGATCACAATACAGTTCATTAAAAGCTACTTGAAGAATTATGATTTACAACTTTTTTTTTTTTTTTTTTTTTTTGCGGCACCGGGGATTGAACTCACAACCTCGCACCTGCCAGACAGGCGCTTAAGCCACTGAGCCAAACTCCCAGCCCTAGTTTTTTGAGGCAGGGTCGCACTATGTAGCTCAGGCCAGCCTTGCGCTCGCGTTGTAGCCCAAGCCGGCCTGGAACTCACAACGCTCCGCCTACCTCAGCCTCCCGAGTGCTGGGATTAAAGGCGTGTGCCACCACGCCCGGCTTTATGATTTACAACTTTAAAATATAAACTCAAATACCCATGTTTTAAAACTACAGGTGTTTTTACTGAAGAAGTTACAAAGTCATTCTACTGAAATATCATAGAAATTTTAAATATATAAGACTTAGTAACAGAACTTTGTGATAAAACAGCTTGCCCAACTTTAAATCCTAGTTTTGCCACTTATCACACATGCGCTCTAGATAAGTAACTGTCTAGATTAAGTTACACTATCTACTTTCACTATAAAGTTGTAAAAATTACTTAAATAAAAAAAATTTAAATTTTAAAAAATTAGTTTAATACATACACAACACTCAGGACAGTATCTGTCCCTGAGACATCTACACTAACATGAAACTAACAGTATATCCTCGAAATGTTTTAATTTTATATATTACATACATTTAAATTAGATATTCAGAAACAATTTTTAGATGAAAACTTTATTTTTTCTTTACCAAAAGGATTTTTTCCTGCTGCAAAAGGACTTTCAGATTTTTTTCTAAAAATTATGAAATATATATATAGAAAAATGCAATATATATGTTAAATTAATAAAAAGAACACCAGTATAACTATAGTACAGCACATGAAACAGAACACTGCTAACAGTCAGGAAGCCATGAGTGTCCCTTTCCTAAAGATAGAGCAGTTACTGGTGGTGGTTACCTCTGGCTGGTGACTGTCATAACTTTGCTTATCACTTCCTTATACTTCCTTCTAGTTCAGTCATCTAAATTCAGTTTTATGTTTTATGAATGGGGCAACACTACAAATATTCTTCTGTATCTTGTTTCATTCATACATTATGTAGTGAGACTCAATTTTGCTTCCCAACATTCTAAACATCATTTTTATATTTAAAAGCAGAAGTCTGATCCTTTAGAGGCTTCTAAGATTCTCAAAATACCACATAAATTGTTGATCATTCTAATGTGGGTTCCATCTAAACTTTAGAGGATTAAAGTTGGTACTACCATCAATATTCTGAGGTCAAACACTTCAAAGCAATTTTTTTCAAGAATGATCTCTGAAGTTTAAATTCATTTAAAGCACACTTACTAGTAACAAAAGTAACATGCTTTCAGATTCTATCAATTGCTAGCCACCTTTAATTTATAAACTACTTTAAAAGCATATCTAGAAAACTTAAAAAATACCCCCTTTAAAAGACAGTTCCTCAATGTTTTCCCCAACTCCCTCACCTTATCTACACATTTGCAATGATTTGTTTCAAGTCCTGACTGTGACCTCTATTTTACTTCTCAACCAGTGATTTTAAATACACAGCACCTGAGCACTAGCCTGCACTAAGCAGATTCTATGATAAAAGTGTTTCTCAACAAGAGACACTGACTCACATTGGTTTCGGGATAGGCCGTGTCCCTGACATCCAACTTGTTAAGAGGCAGAAAAGTGACCTCTCCAGGAAGATTCATTTTATTAAACTCCATTAAAATCTTTGTGCTGACTTCATCCGAATCAACAATGTGATAAAATAACCTACATAAAACAAAGTAAGACACAACTTTACTACTGAAGTGTTATAAACTTGAAGTAAAAAAATACACTTTTTTCTATGCAACAGAATTTATATCAGGGGAAAAGAACACTTAGAAAATTCTAATGGCAAGGGGGAGCCTCAAGTGGAGAAAGTTCCAGTTTCTACAATTAGAAACAAATATTTAGCATTCACTTCTTCAGTTGGGTTAAGGAACTGAGGATATAAGAAAAACAAGACAGATTGCACTAAAGACTATAAAAAGTTGTGTCTTTGGTTACTCCTGTTCCTTTTCCAAGCACCGTAAATAGCAATAAAAAACTTTCACCTGTTCCCTGCAGTGACTTCCACACATGTGTAGAAGGCTGGCTCACATTCAAAGTTATTCATCACAATGCCATGATAGCCATTTTGAACATGCTGGTTTATTCCTTTTCGACGAAAGTGGTCTAGCACTTTGTTTATGCTATCTATTCCATTTAAAATAGCCTGTAAATTGTTTAGTGAAAAACAGTCATCAATGGCAGTCCTGCTGCTAAGACATAAGCTCACTGTGCCATCATTTCAATATATACTAGACAGCCCCTCACAGACAAATACATTATCCCCTAAAAATATGCCAAGTGCATGTAACATTGCATGTTATGCATTCTGCTCTATGATGCTAATGTTAAAAATGGTCCCATTGACCGGGCGTGGTGGCACATGCCCGTAATCCCAGCATTCGGGAGGCTGAGGCAGGAGGACTGTTGCAAGTTCAAGACCAGCCTGAGCTACAAAGTGAGTTGCAGGCCAGCCTAAATTGCATAGCAAGACCCTGTCTCAAAAAGACAAAAAACAAAACAAAACAAAACCAAAAAAAACAAAAGGGGGCCCATCATCTAAAAACCAAGTGTTATCACTAATAACACAGGTGGCACAGCTGCTTAATTCCTGTTGCTTCATATTTATGGAATAAGGGATGTGGACTCTATTCTGTTACTGGAACAACCTACAGTTTGAAGCTAATTCTGGTAGGATAATGACTGACTCTAAATCAGGTAATGAAAAGAACCTGCCCACCTTTCCCGTTGCTGCTCTAAGAAGTTGCTGCTTCTTTTCAAGATCTTCTCTTTTAGCAGTAAGTGCTTGCTGTTCTGCATTCTCCTCTCTCCACAGGTAACTAAACAGTAAGGATCATACAGCCTTTAATTTTAAATACATAAGATGTACCAAGACTACATGGGTTAGAGTAAGAACTAAAAGCAAACTTGAATAGGTAATTTTTAACTTAAAGACCAGGACAACCAGTAACGAGAATTACTCAAAAAATTAAAGCATATTTTCATCTATACTAACTTTCTTTCACTTTGTAATTCATCTTTCTTATTTTTTACTTCATAGTATTTTCTGTCCAATTCTTCTACTCGAGCTTTGACTTCATTAAGATCCTGATCCAGTTTCTGTGGAAATTAATAAAAAATACAAATTTAAATTTAAAATTCAATTTCATCACAAAACCCCGATCACACAGGAACCATCACAAAGAATCACAACTGGGATCTCACCCTATTGAAAAGCTTTTATTTATTTTTTTTTTTTTGCGGCACCAGGGATCAAACTCACAGCCTCACACCTGCCAGACAGGCTCTTAAGCTGCTGAGCCAAACTCCCGGCCCTGGTTTTCTGAGGCAGGGTCGCACTGTGTAGCTCAGCCGGCCTTGCGCTCACGTTGTAGCCTAAACCAGCCTCGAACTCACAATGCTCCGCCTACCTCAGCCTCCCGAGTGCTGGGATTAAAGGCGTGCGCCACCACGCCCGGCTTATTGAAAAGCTTTTGCACAGAAAGAAACCAACAGAATTAAGAGACAACCCACAACGTGGGAGAAAATGTTTGCCAGTTGTACCTCAGACAAAGGATTACTATTGAGAACATATAAAGAATTAAAAAAAAAAAGTCAGTCCTCCAAAATTTAAAAACCCAATCCAAAAACAGGCATCTAAGATGAATACGTACTTCTCAGATGAACAAATACAAACAGGAAATAAATATGTGAAAAAATGTTCAACATTACTGGTCATTTGAGGGATGCAAATTAAAACATTGTAGCTGGGTGTGGTGACACATCCCTGTAATCCCAGCACTTGGGAGGATGAGGCAGGAGGATCTCTTGAGTTCCAGGCAAGCCTGGGCTACAAAGTGAGTTCAAGGCCAGCCTGAACTGCACAGTGAAACTCTGTCTCAAAAAGACCATAATAATAATAATAATAATAATAAAATAAATAAAACAACACAGATTCCACCTCACCCCAGAAACAATGACTATTATCAAAAAAATCAACCAATAACAAATGCTGGAAGGGCTGTGGGGAAAAAGAAACCCTTTTCCACCACTGGTGGGAGTGTAGACTGGTGCAACCACTGTGGAAATCAGTGTGAAGATTCCTCAAAAAACTAGGATTGGAGGGTCCATTTGACCCAGCTACTCCCCTTTTGGGTAACTTCCCAAAAGGAATAAAAACATCCTACCACAGTGATATATGTGCACCCATGTTCATAGAAGCACAATTTGTAATAGCTTGATCTTGGAAACAACCTAAACACTCACTGACTGAAGAATGGATAAAAAAGATGTGGTATTTTTATACAATAGAGTACTACTTAGCCATAAAGAAGGATAAATTGGAGACTTTTATGGGTAAACAGATGCAACTTGAGACCATACTTATAAGTGAAATAAATAAGACACACATGTGTAAACATTGTATTGTCTCACTAGTGTGAGAAGCTGAAAGAAACAACATATGTATATGTGTATATATGTATATAAAAAAGATAGTTAACATAGTATAACATAGTTATACTACTGATTTCTCTGAGTTTACTGAAGAGAAAGACTGACATTGGACAACTGAATGCAGGTATCTTGTGTTCTGGGTGAATGATCTGGGGACAAAGTGCAATATATGCACCATCATGATCTGGGGCAATGTGCAATGCATGCACCATCCTTGCCCCCGATTGATGTGTTTTGAAACTGTTTTTTTTCTTTCCTTTTTCTCTTTGAAATGAAATGAATTTGAAAAAAAAAATCAATTTCATCAACCTAATTCACAATAACAGAAAAGAGATCAATGATTCAAAAAGAATGGGGAAAAGAGGTAAACAGTGAGGAGGAAACACTAGAGATGAGAAACATTTGAGTGATGAACATGTTCATAGTGATGGTTTTACACATGGGTTTATGTTGAAACTCATTAAATGATAGTTAATTATGTGAAGTTATTATATACCTCAGTGAAGCTACTGAAAAATCCAATTTCAATTTTTAAAAGATATCTTTAGGCAGAGTATACCAGGAAATGCAAACCTAAAATGAACTATTCTAGAAAATACAGCTAAAATGAAATACGGCTAGTTATAGTGATTACTATTTCTTACACACTTCAGAATTTTAAAAGAAAAAAATACAACCTAGAGAGAAAAAATAAAACATTATACTGTAGTTTATATTATAAACTAAGAATTTTCTTTATAGCAGTTGCTGGGATCAAGGTAACACTACTATCAGAACAGTGTAAACTTAACTATGTATGAGTTACATTTCATAACTTTAAAAAATACATGAACCACCAAAAAGATGTTTTATTTTTCACACTATGTTACAAGTAAGTTTGAAAAACTTAATTCAGGGTAGTGCCAAAAAGCAAATAGCTATTTTACATAACATAATCAGCACTTTTGAGGCCTTCTCTATGCAGAATACAAGACATACTTCATCTTCACAAATTATCATTTTTATAACCAAAGATGTGGCTGAAACGCTGGGAAAAAAATGATCTTTAAGCTTGAGAATGAATAAAGGCTCTCACTATAAAAGTCTTGGCTAATCATCAGGATCCTGAAAAAGAATATTTGTTGATGACTACTAAGTGCAAAATAAAATTTCAGATTGAATCCTGGAATCTATTTTCATTCAGTGTTAAGAGGAAAGGTAGTCACATGAGGAAGTCTGGGGGACCCCAAACACTACTCATAGTCAAAATAAATATTCTGAGCTCTGTATCAGAAGTTTAGCAGAAAGTATGTTTATCTGTTTAAATGAAAACACTTGTGATATATATAAAGAATTTTTTTAAAAAAATACATACATATCCATAAATATTTTCAGACTATATGCTTTTAGTGGGCTTTTTGATAGAACAATCTATAGCAACTGGTGCAGTTCCCATGGGGCAGGAGGGCTCCTTTTGTGTGTGTACACATATGCTCTCTTCACCCTGCATCTGTCCTACACATTCCCTTCCCATAAATTCCATCATCTCTCACAGCCATGAAGAGCACTTAAGAAAGCATTTTTCCCCATTTCTTACTTTCAGTGAGATCTTCCTTACACTAATGATAAGGATTCTTTTAGTTCAATTTTTAAGAAAATGCCAAAAATATACATAGTAAACAATGTTTAATTCATTCAGGAAATGCTTCTGAAATCACTGTTATTTTAACCAATAAAGAATATATTTTATAGTGTCATTAAACTGACAAAAATTACATCAGAATAAAAAGATGGAAGCCAGGCACAGTAGCATATGGTTTTTATTCCAACTACACAGGAGAATTCCAAGTTCTGGGCCAGACTTCACAACTTAGCAAGACCTTGCCTCAAAAACAAAAAACATGGAAAGGGGCAGGGATATGGCTCAGTGATGAGTGCCTATAGGTTCAATGCCCAGCAATGCCAAAACAGAAACAAAACAGACATCTTTAAATACACTATAGTGTTGTTTTAGATTCGTAATCATATTAAAACTAAAATTAGGTAAACACTTCCAATTCCTAAAAACATTTTACATATACTCAATACCCATGAATGCCCACTGACATAGACAAAGTATTCTTTAAAAAAAAAACAGAGAACTTGTTACATGAAGATTAAATTGTGCTGGCCTTTTCTAAACATGTATCTTTTGTGTATTTTAAGAGTAAAATGTAAACTTGTTTAAAAATAAAATATAATGTAGATAAAACTGTATTTGATCCCTTTTGAAAAACTTTAACAAAGCCATAATAAAAGTTCTTACATTATATTGCTCTAGATTTTTCTCCTTATTTGCCTCTGTGTCTTCCAAATCTTTATGTATAGCTGCAATCTGTCTTTTCTTGTCATTTATAGCCTGATCTAAAGACTTGAGTTCCTTTTTAATCCATTTATCTCTGTCTTCTTTTGATGTAAACTGGCTTCCACGACCCTGCTTTGCATAAAGATCCGTCCTTTCCTGGGTAGCTTGAGCCAATCTACACAACATGAAAGAGAATGAGTTGAAAATAAGAACAGGAAATAACGAAGTTTAGTTGCAATCACTAACATCAACAATAATACAACTTTAAAAACTATGTCAATATCAACTGCTGTACAATAAATCTTCTTGGGCAGTTAATTCTACATAACAGTAACATAACTTTGAAATTACAAATGAAGTCAGGAAAAGTAGCCTATACTCTTACGGATTTCAGGCAAATCTAGTGAACTCTAGGTTCGAGTGAATAAAACTATACAATGCTATTCTTGGTAACTTTTAAAAGTGTTTCAGCTAAATTTAAATACGTCAATATTTTCAACTCCTTATAATGAAGATACTCTGAAGATGAAGAGTCAAGAGAAAAGTGTCTAACATACAGAAGACGAAGGTCCAAATTATCCAAAACATTCTTATAAAACAGTAAAGGAGGAAAAAACCTGAAGAAAAAACTGGGCCAAGGATAAAAACAGGCAAGTCACTAAAATAATGTAAAAAGATGTAAAAACATAATACACTAAAACATGAGCCACTGGCAAATATTAGCAAGTCCAACCAAGGACAGAGTGTAATGTCCAGAAATTAAGCCAGCACTGGGTGAGAAAAGAAAATTGCAGAATGAAACACAAAATGCCATTTGAATAAAAACAAGGTTTTTAAAAGCCTAAGGTTTAGCTATGCTATCTTGAATAAATGACTGAACCTTTTGGAGAATCAAATTTGCTGAATTTAAAGTGAGGATGGTTGTCAATCTCCTAGGGCTTCTGAGTACAAATAATATAAGTGGTATGTATACTAGAGCACAAAACCCATACAGCTATTTCATACTGGCTTTTTTTTTTTTTTTCATACTGGCTATTATTCTGAGATTGACATTTAACTTTTGCCCTTAATTACTGGGTTAGCACCACCTTAGCACATTAGCTATGTAGGTTCTACAGAAGAACTGTAGAAATTAAAAGTGTTGGTGAAAATTTCCAGACCTAGCAATTCCTCGTTCTTCTTTTTCTTTTACACTGTTGAATTTAGGTTCTGTTTCTGCCAGTTCTTTCTGCTTTTCTTCTATTTTTTCAAGCAGCTTCTGCCTCTCTTTTAATAAACGTTTCTGTGAATAAAGCAAGATAAGTAAAAATGCTATGTTTAAAATTTTTTGCATGATTTTTAAGTCTAGCATAAAATGTTTTCGCGTTAAAAAACTCCTAAGAAAACCAATACTGCAACATCAAACATACAAGATATTCAGGCATACAAGCTGTCACAGAAAGGACAGTTCTATAGTTTCTACTCACATGAACATTCCTGTCTTTCATTTTTTAGCTTTTTTGTGTGTCTAATGTGTGTGTGGTTTTTTGTTGGTGTTTTTCTCGTTTTTTTTTTTCCCTCTTTTTTTTTTTAGACAGAGTCTAGCTATGCAGTTCAGGTTGACTTCAAACTCATGAGGATCCTCCTGCCTCAGCCTCCCACGTGTTGGGATTATAGGCATGCACCACCATGTCTGGCTTTTATTTTTGGCATACTAACTCACCCTTTGTTCACTATTGCCTGCTAATTCATCTTGTAAGTCCTTGGCTTTAAGCTCCAACTTGGTCCTCTGCTTAATTTGCTCCTGTCTTTCAGCACTGAGTTGTTCTTTTTCTTCTTTCATTGCTGAAATCTTTGTTTTCAATTCTCTAACTTGCCGCTCAATATCCTATTCAAAAAGAACCAGAAAAATAAGTCAGGCAATTAGAAGTATAGTAGCAGAATTGTGTCTCCATCAACCTGTCCCCTGTTCTTTCACTCACATGTTTAGTACCACTCTGTGTAATAACCCCTAACTCCTCCTGTGGTTACCATTCTGTAACTCTGGTACAAAAAGGGCTTAGTCTGGTCAGATATATAAGTACACCTTAATCTTGTTTATAATCTTACC
Organism: Dasyprocta punctata; assembly: GCA_004363535.1. NCBI lineage: Eukaryota > Metazoa > Chordata > Mammalia > Rodentia > Dasyproctidae > Dasyprocta > Dasyprocta punctata. Next base: position 105,545 of record RJWM01002300.1, on the reverse strand, counting down.
TCCATCTTATCTCTTGCATCTTGCTGGGCATCTCTTAGTTGTCTAGATTTTTCTCCACTAGTTTCCCGCTTGGCAGAAAGCTGAAGAAAAAAAACCCCAGCACTTTTAACTTATTTTGTACTTAATAGTACATAAGGTGCAGCACATTTTTATAGCTGCTAAAATAATCTAAGACCGCTCATTTAAAAATTTTGTCACAATTTCCTTTAAAACAACTTTTGTTCAAAGTGCCAACAATGCAGTTTGCAAAATACATTACAATATGCTAAGAAAAACATTCAGAAAGCTTTACTGATAGTTTATCTCTCATCTGGTCTGCCTGACACCACCATTACATAGTTTGGGTACAAGTATAACAAGGATCACATGGGTCTAGGCATTTTCATTTCAATAAACTGTAAGAAAAAAAACTGGTCACTAATGAATTAACAGATTTGTAGTTAAGTTTCTAAAAATTAAAAATCACTGAAAAATATAAGTACAGGATGAGTTTAGCATATTCATAAAAATAAAAGTATTCTAATTGCACAGGCAAATACTTTACCTCATCAAGTTTAGCACGAGTCTCATTAAGTTCCTGATTATAAATGGTATATTCTAGGGCTCGTCTCATTTTATCCCACTTCTGATACTGAGCTAGTTCTTCCTTTTCTTCCTCTAAAGTATGTAATCTCTCTTCAATGTATTTTAACAACTCATTGATTTTTTCACGTTTGCCCTCTTTAAAAAAAAAAAAAAACAGAATGAGGAGGAACTAGAGAAATTGAATAAAATTTTTTGTGTAATTTCACTTTTCAAGTATACCATAAACAAAGTTTACTAAGAACTACAGCATTATTTTATTTGATAGTATGTGATAACTTAAGACACTAAAATGACATGATACTTTTTTAAATCAAAGAACAAACTTACACATGGTAAAAATGATTCTTGTATTACATGTGGTAAAGGTCTCAGTTTCAGTTTTGTTTTCAAGTCAATGTGCCTTCCCATAACATTAAAAAAAAAAAAACTAACATCATTGGTGTTACTAATTCCAGTATTTATCAACAGTAGCATTTTCTATAGCTTTCACATACTGAACATAGGACTGCTTTACTGCTCTACTCACCACAATCTACAAAACAATATTACATGAAGAAGCTTTGAACCAGAGATAACTCTAAAATTATAATGTCTGTGTAGTAGTGAGACTCTAAACCCAGTATGACACTAAGCCATAATGTGACATAGCACTTGAAAAGCAAAGTAAAATTCCCATAATAAATGTACTACTGAAGATTCCAAGTTCAAATTTTACATTTATATGCTCCTGGACAACTTAAACCTAACGTCAACTGCTAATTCCATTATGTGGGGCCAGTGGAGTGGGGGTCCACCCAAATTTGTCATCACTAACAGTGATGAGGAAGCTAGTCAAAGTACAGCAGCTGACTTGCAAAGGACCTAAAAATGGTCCTAAAACTTCTTTATCCAAAGATAGGAATTACTAAAAACCTCAAACACCAAACTACCTCAAAATAATTTTGTCTCCATTCAGGAAACAGGCAAATTGTTATATTCTGGTAACACTTTTTAACTATTATAGCACAATGATAAAATAACTTCCAACAAAAAGAAATAATGCAGTATCCCATTTATTTTACCTGTTTCTTTCATTAAAGAGATGCTTTCTTCTTTTCGCTCATCATATACTCTAGTACCAGCTACTTCTCTTAATAGCTTTAGTCTCTGAGAATCTGGTGCTGTTGCCATTTGATTGATCTAAAGATTTTAGAAAAATAATCATAATAGAACTATAACCTGCAATTTAAGAATATGAATGCTACCTTGAAAAGAGCATGTGTGTGTACAAGTAACTCCATTCACAAGCTAATTTTTAGTATATTATGACTTGGCCAATATAATTTATATAATACACATACTAACACATCTGTGTCTCCTTAAATGAAATCTACCAAATAAAGTTAATAAATACATTCACCAAGTCTTTATGAATAAGACTAACACAACTGAAAACGATCCAATGTCATCACTTTTTTCTTGGCCAACATAATAAGGTATAAACAGATGAGCTCCACTCTCCAAGAAAAAGGGGAAATCATCACTAAATACATTTTTTTTTTTTTTTTGCAGCACCGGGGATTGAACTCATAACCTCACATCTGTCAATCTGTCAGACAGGCGCTTAAGTCACTGAGCCAAACTCCCGGCCCTAGCTTTTTTTGAAGCAGGGTCGCACTGTGTAGCTCAGGCCGGCCTTGTTGCTGGCATTGTAACCCCAGCTGGCCTCGAACTCACAACGCTTCGCCTACCTCAGCCTCCCGAGTGCTGCGATTAAAGGCTTGCGCCACCACGCCCGGCTCTTAAATACACATTTTTAAAAAAGTTGTAAAATGAAAAGTACAACAACAAGAAACAGCATGCTCTAAATACAGAGAAATGGTATAACCCAAGTGCCATGGAATGTAACAAACATTGCTAAAGTCAAAACTGCTGTCACCACATTAAAAACTGATGTGATAATCACATTCACACCCTACAGAGACCAGGCACCAAGACAGGAAACATGGTGTATCAAGTGTACACATCAGAGAGTCCCTAAGCCAACAATAACCAAAGACAAAACCCCAAACCCACAAAACCCTACTGGAGGAAAAGTTCTGAGAAAAAGAAATTAGCTTAGATATAGTTGAAAATTTTGTATGAGGAAGCAGCAGAACAATGAGCTAAAGTTTGTAATGGAGACACTAAATATTATAATCTCTTTATGGGAAAATAGTATGTAGCACTGTGGTAGATTTCTGTTACTGTAAGCTTTTAATACTTAAGTTCGCTAAAATACTTGTATCTCAATGTATCTATTTTGTGCCTTATGGTCACATAAAATACTTACTTCAATAGAAAATAAATCAATGAAAACAAGACAGGAAGGTTTATTTTTGTTTCAGCTTAACAGTTAGAACCAATAAACCACATTCATCATTCATGAGAAACATACTCAGAAAAAAATTTCTATAAAAAAAAGCACATGTAATTGTTTTACCTTTCCTTGTTTAACAATATAATAAGGATTGCTCCGAGAAAAACCAGCACTTTCTAGGAGGTTCATCACATCATTTTTCCTGTTGATAAACACCAAAACTCCTGTTAGGTAATTTTAAAGCATCCAGCAATAATGAATAAGCAGACCAGCTCGAGTTAAACCACATTAGAAGTACAGACCTGCCATTAAACCATCCATTGTATCAGCTTCAGAAAACCCTGTGATACTCATGCTCACCCTCTAAATACAAATGTGCTAAACATAAGGTGATTAATACCTCATATATGTACGAACTAAAGGAATATTTTTATTTTTATTTTTTTAAAAGAAACTGTTGCCAGGTGTGGTGGCACACGCCTGTAATCCCAGCACTTGGGAGGCTGAGGAAGGAGGATCTCTCCAAGTTTGAGGCCAGCCTGGGCTACAGAGTGAGTTCAAAGCCTGCCTGAACTACATAGTGAGATCCTATTCAAACAAAACAAAACAAAACAAAACAAAAAAAGTAAATAAAAAATAAATTGTCAAAGTAAGAAAAAAGCTTACGTGACCATCTTCTTATCTAAGAAATACTGATCTTTTTTGGCACCAATAACTCTTCGAAGTGAAACTTCCTCTTTATCAATCTAATAAAAAAAGTAAAAGCTCAAAGTTAATTTAACATAAAAATTGGAAACTTTTCAGAGAACATTTTAAAGACCTTAACCATGATTATTTTAGTTTTAATTATCTCACTGAGGATGATGCTATAAATACTCAAAATAAAGATATTTTTCACAGTAGCCAATCCCATCTGTTATTTACCAAAATGTTCATTACAAGTTAGAAGACAAAAATCAGGAGTTAATGTTTCAAAATATAAAGAAATTAGCTCTATCAATAAAATTCTCAGCATTATTACTAAAAAAAGAGTAAGTTACTTACTGGTAACCGATTATCTGAATTGTCAAAAATAATTTCCACAAAAGCAGAAATAACCCGAGGACCAGTACCCTCCTGAAACATGAGAAAAATGAGTAATTTATCATTTAAGTAGTATTTCACATTAAACATCTTTTTTTGGATGGCAGTGGTACTAGGGATCAGTCCCAGTCTTGTGCATGAAAAGCACTCTCCCAGAGTCACACCCACATCCCTACCTTTAAACACTTTTCAAAGCCCAGTATATGGTAACAAGCCTCACTCAACAGAGAAAATTTCTACTAGAATAGTATATACCCCTCTTGTCAAGGTACCAGTGACACAGAATCAAGATGACAAAACTTCTGTTTTTGATTCTGAAAGAACTATGCAAAAGATACCAAACTTACATTCTGTAGACTATGTACTTTATTAAACCATAATACCCCACAGTCATCTAACTCTACCCAGGTGCTAATAGCTAATACACCTTGAGGTTCTCTAAGCCTCATCCTAATGTTGGAAAGAAATAAGAAATCACGAGATTACTGAAAATCCATTTTATATGTAGTTTTACAACTGTGATAGAAATTTACATATTTAACATAACACATTTAGACCAAATCATGGCACAACTACCAACCAAGTCCAGATCCTTCCTAGTTTCTAGAAACTGATCATTCAACAGAACGAAGAATGATACTAAAGAAGCTAATAATTCTCTTAAGGCCTATCTGAGAAACCTAAAAAATTTTCTATTCAGGTATTGATCCTGGTTACTGGGCTACAAACACAAAATAAAGAAAAAAATAAAAGATAATAGGTGAAACAAACAAACTCCTTGTGTATGAGACATACTTAAGATATATTGAGGAATTTCATTTTGTCTTATACTAAGTATTTTTCATAACTTACTAAGTACCAATTTAGTTTTTGGTTTCAATGGCTGCACTTAAAGAGACACACAGTATCATGTTTACAAAGGGTTGAAACTTGAACAAATGATTTTTATTAACTAAGACTGACAATGTGTTTTTTAAATACATAATATCAGTAACATCTGAAAGTAATCTCACTTACATGTAACAAAGCCAATCGCTGTTCCGGACGAAGATGACTAAACTCATCACTAAGAACAAACTGAATTGCTAAAAATACAACAGCAAAGTTATTAGTATACTCTAAAAGAAAACATCATTTTTTCATAATTTCTCATACCTTAATAGAATACAATGTGTCAGGTAACAAACATTGAAGATAACAGACTGTTTCACATAGACAAAATTACCACTGAAAATTTCCCCGACAGTGGACTAATCAGGTAGGAAATGATACAACAAAAATACTAAAAGTTTTCACTGAGCCAGGTACAGTAGCAGTCTGGGAGGCTGAGGCAGGAAGACGGCAAGTTCAAGCCACTCCTTGGGCAACTTAGTGAGACCCTGTCTCGAAAATAATTTTTTTTTTTTTTAAAAGGGCTGGGGATGTATCCCAGTGCAAAGGCCATGGGTTCAATTCCCAACTGGGGTGTGGAGGGAAGTTTTCACTGAAACATGTGAGGCAAGAGAAAACAAAGAGAAACACTGAGGTACAAGCAGTAAGAGCAGCAGAACTAGAAGCTGCCTCTCATCCAAAATACACACTGACTGGTTAGGTTAACACCATACAGTCATGCACTCCATAAAGACAAACCACATATACCATAGTGATCCCACGGAATTACAAAAGAGCTAAAAAAAATTGCATTGACTAAAAGAAAATTATATTGTCTGGTAACATCATATTCAAATTACCATCATAGTATAATGCATCTTTCAAAAGTAAGAAAATATTGGGAAAAGGGTTAGGTTCCCAACTTGATTGCACTGTCTGCACTACCCTTACCTTCTACAGCTAATGAGGAGCCATTCCAACTTTCAGAGTGCCTAACTGGACCGCTGTGCCCAAGAAGTTGAACTCTTAACTTAGCTGACCTGGTTCACAGTCATGCAAGAGACCTCTGACATTCTTTCTGTGACAGTTGGGGAGGGTGTGTGCTCGAGGGGGAGACTGGCTGTGTCTCATAATTATTGTACCTGGGTTGATTCAAACTGCCTCATAGCCAGGAATATAGCTCAGTGGTATAAGTACCTGCCCGGCAAGCACAAGGTCCTGAGTTTGATTCCCAGTAGAAAAAAAAAACTGCCCTCATACTAGTGAGATCACGGAATACACACTCCACTCCAATCTGCTTTCTTGCCATCATCAAATTACAACCATTACAGGGTATACAGTGCACAGTATCTTTCGGGTTTATAGTACATTGCACAAAATAAACGATGAATCTTTAAACTCCTCTTTTTCTCAAGTACTACCCAACCGAGGAGTTCAAACTTTTTACAACCTACTTCTTTTTTCAATCCAATTCTGGCAAAATATTTTTTCTCCTAAAAAATTTAATGAAGCATTATTATACTTAAATATACTTTATCTTGAGAGAGAATTTTTAAAGTTCTTCTTGCTATCTTCAAACTGACAATAGTCTTTGAGTCTCAAGTTCTTTACACCTTCTCCAATTCTTTATAAAAATGATTGTTCTAGAACATGTTCTTAAACAGTAAAACAGAAATAGTTTTCCCAAATAATAACTATTCTACTTCATTTATGTAATTTTTACATATGCATTTATAGTTATTTACTGCATTCAAGTTTTACAAATGTAATACACACTATTTCATTGGGTTTTCATAACCCATGTAAGTGCAATAGTTCCATTTTCACAATGAAAATAATTTGAGAAGGTGCTTTGCTAAGTTTCACATAATTACTCACTGATACAGAGCAGAATGCAGATCTCATACTCTGAAAAGTTGACCCTCTATTTTAAGTCATAACCGTATACATATAAATATTTCTTGGGTTTCACATGGATATAATCTTAGAAAAGCAATGATTTTAATTAACTTAAGATATCTAAATCTTAATATATTTAGAATTCAAATAATACCTACCATAAAAAAAGTTACTTTTTCCAGATCCATTTCTGCCCACTATAAAATTTCAAAAAGTTTAAGTTATTTTCTTCAGAAAATCAGTAACACAAACTACTGAATGTGCTAAAAAATTTTAAATCCTATTTTCTAACAACACTTTAAAATGAACAAAAGAAATCAGTAAACAAATCTAATACCAAATAACAGTAATTTTTGTATAAACTTCAGATATATATTTTAAAAAACATTTCACCAATGGTTCTCTTGCTTTTCTCCAACTGTTTAAAATTAACAGAAGTCAGTAAATATGCACTCATAATTTATAAACATAACAGAAAGGTTACAATTCTACTTAATTATATGTACTATATTTAGAAATTTAAAGATTTACATATAGTTAGCATTCTAAAATACTTGAAATTCTACAGTCTCAAGTTAAAACTACTTATATTAACTGTATACATCATGTATAATCTCACAAACTACTTATAGGCAATTGCAAGTCCTTTTTCTTACAATCTGATTTCAAATATAAGCAGCTATACACATAAAAGGATATCAAATACTTGATTTAATGGATTGGTTTAGTGAAATAGTGCTGAAGAGTTATGAGTAACTATACCAATCCTTCTCAGTTTTGACTGAAACAGCCTAGACACTTTATCTCCAGTTATTTATTATCTTTATTAATCTACATGCCAGGCATGGTGACACACACCTTTAATCCCAGCACTTGAGGAGACTGAGGCAGGATTGCAAGTTTGAGCCCAACTTAGAGAGGACTTTTGCTTATGGAAAAAAACCAAATGTCAACTAATAAAAAGCAAAAGGAGTGCTATAAACAGTATCATTTTATAACCATTAAAACAGAGGCAAAGGATACAAATCTAAGGAAAATTTTTGATAAGTACAATATGTGCATGATTCAAAGACATCTTCCTAAATGTTCATTAGTTCTAAAGAAATAAATAGTAACTACCTGGTGAAAACACTGGCTACTACCTTTGGCTAATCATAAGTAATACAGTATCACTGATAAGAGGTAAAAAGACCTCATGTGCCTCCAGATGTGCTACCCTGAAAAGGATAAATCATTTAGATAACAATGTACTAACACATTAATGACATAATCAATGACACAGTCATATTGCCAGGTGGATGGCACATGCATGACTGCCCTACTAGGTGGCTTTTTATTCGATACAAGAATCCACTAGTTGAAATGACACCTGTCTGAGAATCGCTCAGAACAGTCAGTATGTAAACAAACATGCTGCCCAAGAGACACTTGCAGTAAATCAGTAAATGGTTATTTTTATTACTGAAAAGATGGATAAAAAGTGATTAAATTCATTTGTACACCAGTGGTACAAGCCACCCAATGGCAATCATGCTTGTATCACTGGCAGCTAAAGCCAGCAGGAATGTGCTAAAGATAAAAAACTAAAACAAAAACACCGAAACACAAAACAAAACCCCAAGGAAATGATTCAGGTTAAAGGAACATAAAGCGACATAACTAAATTCAACACTTAACCCTAAATTGGATCCTGTTAATACAGGGGAAAACGCTATACAGAATATTGCTGAGTCAATCAACATAACTGAAAATGGACAAATTATGACATTAATGTTAAATATAGCTAAGCTGATAACTATACTATGATTAAGAGAATTTCCCTATTCTTACAAAGTACATATTGAAACCAGGCACGACAGCACACTCCTATAATCCCAGCTGTTCAAGAGGCTGAGGACTAGGGACACTGTTCAGGTTGTGGAACACCCTTGGGTTCAATCCCTAGTACCATACAAAAAAAAAGTATACACTGAAGTCAGAAGCAAAAAACCACAATGTACACAACTTATTCTTAAGAAAAAAATACGCACAGCACAACAGAAAGACAAGCAGATAAAATGTTAACCACAGGGGAACCAGGTAAAGGGTACATTAAATATTCTCTGTACTACTCTTTTTTTGTGTGTGTGTGATTTTTTGAGACAGGGTCTCAATATGCAGTTGGGGCTGGCTTTGTAGCCCAGGCTGGCCTTGAACTTGCAACCATCCTCCTGCCTCAGTCTTCCGAGTGCTGGGATTACAGGCGTGAGCCACCATGCCCAGCTCTCTCTGTACCATTCTTACTGGTGCAGATTTTCTGGAAAGCTGAAATTATTTTTAAATAAAGGTTTACAAGATAATTCATCATTATATGAGTTTAAATATATGGCTTATAATCCATTCATAAGTAAATTGAAAATAAATTTTGTGTGGCACAGGAGATTGAACCCAGAAACTTCATAAAGACATATGTTCCCAGTCCTTTTTTTTTGAGACAGGGTTTTGCCAAGTTGCTCAGGCTGGGCTTGAACTTCCAATCTTCCTGCCTCAGCCTTCCAGAGCTAAAATTATAGGCATGCGCCACCACACCTGGCTGAAAATTTTGAAATTTCCCTATAAGAATTATTCCTACCCAGAGTGAAACCCTATTTAAGCAATTTTAAAGGATGCTGAATATTTAACAAGGAAATACATTCAAGATTTATTCTGAAGGAGAAAAATAAGATTGCCAACATATTACATGATGGATCCATTTTTACTCAAAAGGCATAACAGATGCATAGGAAGACTAAAGGGATACTGAGGTATACCCAGTTCACATGTGGCCCCAGATTCACCTGCCTCTCTCCAGGCCTTGGCTGCTTGCTCATCAGTGAAGCTTGGTCTCCTAATGCTTTGGCTATTTAACCTATTCTGGGGGTACATTCAGGTCACATCGTGAAGACTACCTCAGGGCAGTCAGTCTCCAGTGACACATTCCGAAAGCACAGGGAAATCACAACCTACGTAGTAAACTTTGACCAACTAAAGACAAGCGCCAACTAACAAGCCTCTCTCCACTACTCTCCCATCTGACCTTTTGAAGGCAGGGTGAGTTGATGAAGTCTGTCTGAAAATTATCTAACATAACCACAAACCAGCTGTCTCCTTTACAAAGCCTGACCAGCTTTTTCCCTCACTCTTGCCCTGAGACAGCACCTCCCACTAAGGCCTGAGCAGCTAAGCTTACCTACTATTGTCTACAAAAAGGGGCTGGCACATACTGGTCAGTGGTGGCAAATCTATGGCACACATGCAGCAGAGGGCTGTTTGTTATCATTAAAAGCTCCAAAGGTTCACCATCACTGGCATAGATTATTATTAAGAAATTCATGTCTGGTTAGAATTACAATTTAAGTTTCTTCTTTTTGGTTTTTATGTTCTCCTATAATATCCTGCATCAATATATATTTCTTTTGTTAAAAGGCTTGGGAAGCTGAACACAGCAGCTCCACTCAGAAGCTCAGGCAGAATGTAAGTTCAAGGCCAGTCTGGGTAATTTAGCAAGATTCTGTCTCAAACTAAAATTTAAAAAGGCTAGGAATGTGCTCAGTGGCCGAGAGCACTTGCCTAGTGTCTGTGAGGCCCTGGGTTAAATCCCCAGCACTGTTAAATAAACTAGGCTAAAACAATCCTAAAAAGGTGAACTGTACACAGTTGTCCCTCATATTCATGGGATAATGATTCAAGGACAACCTTCCCACATAATGGATACCAAAATCCAACAATGCTTAAGTCTCATATATAAATAGCATATAATATTTGCATGTAACCTACATATATACTCTCTGACAATACTTTAATATGTATTAAAGGTAGATTAGGAGATTAAAAATCAGCTAAAAACGGTCCTCTTGTTACCTTTGCCAATAAATACTAAGTAAATAGTTATCCTGTTTAGAAAATGACAAGGAAAAATGTCTATACGTAAAGACTCAACTTATCTCTAATGTTTTCAGTTTGCACTTGGTTGAATCCAAGGACTGGGAACAAGTAGATAAGGAGGGTAAGCTGTGTTTGGTACATGTATCAAACATCCAAGCATCACACATGAGATACTTGCTTTCAAATCTAGATATTTTTAAGGGTCAAAATCATTAAATAACCAGCGGTATCCTTCTACCACATATTTTTAAAGTCAATCTCAGTACACACTACTTTTGGTCTTACATTAAGTCAGTCAGTTATGTATTTATTTATTTATTTATTTTTGAGACAGGGTCTCACTATGCAGTTCAGGCTTGTCTTACCTCACTATATAGCTGAGGCTGGCTCAAATGCAATGATCCTTCTGCCTCAGCCTCCAAGTGCTGCAATTACAGGCATGTATCACCACGCCTGGCTAGGGCACCTGTTTTTAAAACATGCTTAACCAATAAAGTCACCTTAGGTGTGTTGTAGTTAACACAAATTTAGACAAATTTCCTTTGTAAAAGTGACTGTTAGGCTGGACGTGGTGGCGTACACCAGAGGCTAAGGAAGGAAGATCGCCATGAGTTTGAGGCCAGATTGGGCTACACAGTGAGTTCAAGGCCAGCCTGAACTATGTAGTGAGACCCTGTCTCAAAAAGCAAACAAAGTGACTGTTAGTCCTCATGTTGCAACCAAAGTAGCAAAACAGGTACCTGACAAAAGTTAAAACTTGAGTTAAAAGTTAATACTTGAGACCTTACAGATATAACCAAATAGTCATGATTTTACAATCCTTTATAAGATTATGCAACTGAACATTTTTGTTAGACTATTACCTGAAGAATCTGTAACAACTAAATAGTTAATAACAATCACACTCGCTCTTTATCTGCACACAAATGCTTCCTCATTTAATCTTCCCGAAAGCCCTGAGACTCTACACTTCACAAATGAGAAAGACAGAAAAATCAAAAGGTTTTAAAAAAAAGATTTGAACTACATTCTGCTATTGCTATTCCTATCAAGCTACATAGCAGTAAGGACTGGGGGGGGGCGCCTGAGAACAATTTCAATTGTGAATAAAGAATGATCATCTTTGAAATAAAGCAATGGCGAGCACTTGAATTAGGATATGACATATCAAGGAAGGAATGATTGATGCTAAATTATTGTTCCCTATAAATTTAAAATACACTATTAAAATACACTTTTCACACATACATATGATGAGGACTTTTTGTGGGGCGGGTTGGTACTGGGGGATCCAATAGTGTCTAACTTTGCAAGACAAAGATTCTAGCAGCCAGTTATACCTCCAGGCCCCTAAAGGAGTAACTTATGATTGACCTACCCCAACATTTTAAGTTTATACAGTATAGAAAATAAGTAATTCATTAGTGTGGATAGAAGACAAAAAAATTTACTTAACATTCAAAGACAGCTCCTATGTCCGTAAGCCTCTACACAGATGGACACAGTGTACTTATCTGTAACAGATTTTAAATTTGATCTAGTAAACCAGAAACACTTACCGATAACATTATGTTTTGAACTGAAAGGATCTACAATTGTTTGATCTCTGTAACTTCGAAAGCCCTGGATAATCACCTAATGAAAGAGACATTTTTAAGAACATACACGAAAAAAACTCTAAATCAACATCCTTTCTTTCTCATCCTCTTTTAATGCAAAATAGAAAACTTCGACTTTCACGTACGAAAAACTCATTTTGGAACGTGGAAACTGAAATTCTGCAAAAAACACAACCTTTTCTCAGTACTCTGCCAATGCAATATTTATTCTTAAAAGTAGCCCGTTAAGGAATCCTCAAAATCAAGAACACTTAAAGTTAACTGGGTCACTGCACACTGCAATGCTGTAATAAGTCTACCATGCAGGCAGACAGCTCGCAGCTTTCCTGACTCCGGGACCAGTGCGTGCTCCAGAACTCGGCCGACTCCTTGGCCAGCCCCAAAGAGCCAATGTTCCAAAGCAGGGCCGCTCAGAGGCCGACATACCCAACAGAAAAGCGTTCCCCAAACCGTGTGAGTGGGCCCATCTTTGTGGTGGATTCTTGGCGGGAAGACCATTCTGACATAAGTAAACAACGGGATGCAGAGACGCTCCAACGTCTCTAAGAAGGCAGATCCCGACCACTGCACTTCCCAAGTAAAACCCTGGAGCGAAAAAGCCCCGGATGACAGCTTACATCCCCAAGGGGCGCCCAGGCCCTGGGGGCCGCGGCTCCGCACCCTGCAGCCCCACGCCCTCTCTGCTGCCAGGGAAGGCCGGGCCCGCCCGCGGCCCGCCCCTCCGCAACCCGGGAGTACCGGTGTCTCTGCCTTCCAGTCACACACCCTACGCGCCCCGCTGGCCCCGGCCCACCGCGGGAGACAAGGCCGCGCGCGACTCGCGCTCCGAACCTCCGCCTCCAGGAGCGGTCTTCACCCAGCCGTGACGGTAAGGGATGCGCAGCCCCTACCTGTTTTATGTACATGGCTCCGCGCCCCTCGCCGGGGAGAGGGTCTTGCCCTGGAACAGGTACAGCGGGGCCGCAGGCTCAGGAGAAGCGCCAGGAGACCCCTCCCCCCCAGCACCGCTCGCTCCCCTCCAGCCAAAGAAAATGGCGGCGTGCGGGGAGGCGGAGCCCGCGCCTTGGACGAAACCAAATTCGAAGTAAAAACAGTGTAGGGGGACCAGCTGCTGGTCTGCTGTTCGGTTTTGTTTTTGTTTGATTTTTGAAAATGAACCTTCTCCACCATTGCTATGTGGATTTCATGTGACTGTGTGAAATGTGTATCTGTTTTCTGAGGGTTAGTTGGAAGTTCTCTCTGGAGAAGTCTTGATCATAAAGTTGATCTATCCTCCCTCCTTACGTGGAGCTAATGGTAGCGTCCACAAGTACGGGAAAAGTTCGGCGCCAAGCTGAGCGTCAATTTGGAAGAGCCAATAGCAGAACTGGCAAGTGGTCACGTGGGTCCCAGCTGTTTAAAACATGTAGAGCTGTCGGACCCTGCGGGTTCTCAAATCCTCGGAATCCCGGTGACAGCTAGAATTTAGGGTGTAGAGTCTCTACAGTTTTGTTACTCGCTGTGGCCCTGAAGAGTTTTTACCAGCTTGGAATACCTCCCACGGGTTCCGAGACCACGCTCAAGATAACCCGAAGAACTCTGTCAGTGCTAGAAAATTCCCCTGGATGATGTGATAATACCCCGGGAGCTGTTGCTGCTCTGCCATATGCTTTCAAAGCTAGGCAGACTTGTACAGTCCTTAACAAACATGCAGATGAAGTTAAATGCTTCCTTTAAAAAAAAATCTCAAAGATAATAGGTACTAGTGGCAACCGTAAGTGTATCTGGTCCCTCTGAGTCTTGGAGAAAAACAGAACTTGCTTAAGTTGGACCTCTGAACTCGCTGAAATTATTTGCTGCAAAGAGAATGAAATGCCTAAATGGGTCCTAGCCACCAATCTGGCTGCCTGAGGCAATTCTGGCCCCCACTGTTTGTAGACTGAGCTGTTTTTGTAACCTCCAAATACTGTTAACAAACTTAATGTATCTCCCTTGGAACCCAGGTCAAATCCTATACAGCTCCTAGCCACGTATGAAACAAAACAAAGACTTGTTTAAACATTTCACTTGAGGATTAAGGTCTCTAACTGTGGAATTTTAGGGATTTTATTGGTATTTAAAGTTTTAAGCCTCCAACTTTTAGTTTATAAAAATGAGGTTGATAAAACCACCAAAACATGTGTGACGACTTTCACAGTAATGAGATTTCTACTTTCTGCCTTGGCTTATATTAAATAATTTTTTTCTCTACTGAGGATCAAACCCCCCGGGGGGGGGGGTGATAACCACGAATTTAGATCCCCATTCCATTTTAAATTTGGGGGTCAGGATCTCACTAAATGACTAACTTGCCCAGGCTGGTCTCTAACTTGGGATCCTCCTTCCTCAGTCGCGAGATTTGCACTTCCCCTTCCTGAAGCACCACTCCGCTATTCCCAATCTTTTAGTATTTATTTTGAAATGGTCTGGCTAGGTTACCCAGGCTGGCTCATGAACTTTTGATTTTCCAACCTCGGCCACCCCGGCTTTAAGTGAATCTTATACAATTAGCTAATATATAGGCAGGAACACTTTAGTTTTCAGTGAAAAACTAAAATATCAAAATGTGTTTGATAGTGCTATTTTCTTATTTGTTTATGTATTTGTCTCTAGACAAGAATATAAATTCAAGAGACAGAGAACTTTATTTTGTTCCTGCCATTTCCTCAGTAATGAGTTCATAAAAAATAATAAATACTTATGAATGAAAAATACACGGAAAGCCGGGCGTGGTGGCGCACGCCTTTAATCCCAGCACTCGGGAGGCTGCGGTAGGCGGAGCGTTGTGAGTTCGAGGCCGGCTTGGGCTACAACGCGAGCATAAGGCCGGTCTGAGCTACATACTGCGACTCTGCCTCAAAAAACTAGGGCTGGGAGTTTGGCTCAGCAGCTTAAACGCCTGCCTGGCAGGCGCAAGGTTGTGAGTTCAAACCCTAGTGCCACAAAAAAAAAAAAAAAAAAAAAAAAAAAATACACGGAAGCAAAGTACCATAGTGTCTGGCTCCTTCATGCCAGCTAATGGCATATATTAAGAATACAGGTGTCACGTGATAAAAAAGCAAAAGGAGTGCTGAATATGGAAAATCATTTTGTAACCATCAGAATAAAGGCAGTGTGTAACACTGACAATAAAAAACTGCTGATACATGTAATAACATGAATAAGTCCCCAAAATATAATACTGAGTGACTTTGTGCTCAAATGATTATCTACTCTATTTATAGAAAGTTCTAGGACGGGTGAAACAAATCTGTGATAGAAAACAATCAGAAAGGGTATTGCTTCAGGGAAGATAGAATACTGGAAAGAAGGACAAGGAAATTTTCTAGGGAATGGTTATAATGTTCTGTACCACTATAGGAGTTTGGATTCCAAAGTTTATGCACTTATCGAAACTCATTCACTATTCACTTCAGATTTTGTATTTCACTGTACATGAATTTTACATTAAAATAAATGTGAAATTCTAGTGATATAAATGCTGAAGTACTTGGGAAATATTCAATACTGATGCTTGCAACTTATTTGGAAAGGAATCTAAAACCTTGATGGATGAACAGATGGACAGTTGTGATAATGCAGGTATGATAAGGCATTCATGGAAAAATTATGTGGTAGGTTTATGGCTTGTACTGTAAATTTTGTACAATGTTTTTGTATTTTGAAATTTAACATAACATGTTGGGCAATAATAGTCCTGTGTAATCTAGTGTATTTTTACCCTTCTGTTCTCATCTGTTGCTACCTTTCTCCTCTTTCTAGGTACATTTAAAGGTTTCAAGTGTCCCCTACCTCAAGGATTTGCCCTTTCCCTTCCTGATTCCTGAAATTATCTTCCCTCATTGCAATAGTCTGGATCTGGAACGCCCCCCAAAGCACATACGTTCAAGCCTTGTTCCCAGAGTGGTACTTTTGAGAGGTTGTGAAAGTGGTAAAAGGCAGGGCCGGGTGGCAGATCCACAGGTGCTGGGGAGCATGTCCTTGAAGGACCCCCAACTTCTTCTTCCCTTCTTTCACTTTCCAGCCTTGAGGTAAGTGGTTTTGCTCTGCCATATGCTCCCACCATGTTATGCAGTCTTTTCCCTGTAGTTCCAAGTTTTTGCACGATTTTGTTGAATAAGGATCTTGAGAAAAATGAAAACTTAATGATAAGCCTTCTTGGGTACCTGAAACATTCCCTAAGATCTACTGGGAGAATTACAAACATTATGAAAAACCAGTCATTGGAAAAATAATTTCCTGAGCAAACACTGCCAAACTTTTTTTTAAAATCAGGTCCCTACAGCCTTCATCTTCCATACAAATGAAATCAGATAATATGATTCCTTGTGTGTCTGACTTCTTTCACTTAATATGATGTTTTCAGAGTTCATTCATGTTGTAGTATGCGTCAATGAACTTTATTATTGCTGAGTGGTATTTCATTGCGTAGACATTCCACATTTTGTTTGCTTGTTCCTTAGTAGATGGACCCTTGGGTTATTTCCACCTTTTGGCTGCTATGACTAAAGTGTGATGAGCAGTTATTTTAGTTACTTTTCCCACTGCTGATACAGAATACCTGAGGCCCAAAGTTAAGAGAGGAAAAGTTTATTTAGCTCATGGTTTGTAGAGGTTTCAGTTCGTAACTGGCTGGCTCCAAGGCAGATAGCGTGGTAGAGGGGTGTTACAGAGGAGAAACAGTCCCTGGTAAGGAGAAGGTAGCAAAGCAAGCAAGCGTGAGACCTTTGTAGCTTCTTTCTATCCCTTTTATGCTCTATCTAGGCTACAGGCATTAGGGTGGTGCCAAACCAATCAGTGGACTGATTTAGTAATCACACACCCTTAATACCAACATCACAAACTCTAGATTCAGTCACCTCTGAGAAAACCCCACCTATGAACACATGAGGCTTTGACATCAAGACACAAACCATAACAGCACTTGCATACAATTTACTTTTCGTGTACAATTTTTTATGTAGGCATCTGTCTCCACTTTTCTTGAACATATACTTACGTGTGCAATTGCTGCATTCCATAATTCTGCATTTAACTTTTTAAGGAATTGTCAAATTGATATCCAAAAGAACTGTATCATTGTATATTCATATAAGGAATGTGCAGTGTATGGGGGATCCAATTTTCATCCTTGCCAAAACTTGGCATTGCCTGCCTTTTCATTTAGCTATCTCATTGGGTGTGAAATGGTAGTTCAGTGTGGTTTTGATTTGATTTCCTTGATGCCAAATGATGAGCATCTTTTCACGTGTTTCATGTCTGTTCGTATAATTTCTTTAGAGAAATTATTCAAATGCTTTGCACACTTTTTTATCTATCATTTTATTGTAGAGTTTTAAGATTCGTTATATATTCTGATACCAGACCATTATCAGATTTACAAATATTTTTACTATTGTGGAGGTTGTCTTTTTACTTTTTGATAATATCTTTTGAAGCGTGTATGTTCTTGACTATAATTTTTGTATGTAACAAAGGCATCAGACTCAGGGCCTCACACCTACTAGGTAAGTACTGCACCATTAAACAGCAGCCCCAACCCAATTTTTTTTATTGTTATCTAGTTTATCTTTGGTTGCTTGTGCTTTGGGTGTCATCTCTAAGAAACCGCTGCCTAGCATCTTGCCCAGTTTTTATTAATTCATATCTATGAAAGGTTTCACCTGACCACTTCACATTTCCTGGGACCTTCAAGGTTCACCCCTCACTTCACTGAGATCTCTGCTGAACTGTCACCCTAACAGAAAGGTCTACTCTCACCACTCTGCCTAAAGTAACAGTACCTCTCGGTCACTCATCCGATTTTATGTTGCTTTATATTTCTTTCTTTCTTTTTTTTTTGTTTTTGTTTTTGTTTTTGTTTTTGTTTTTTTCTGTGGTACTGGGGATCAAACTCACAACCTCGTGCCTGGCAGGCAGGCGCTTAAGCAGCTGAGCCAAACTCCCAGCCCTTGTTGCTTTATATTTCTTTAGAGCACTTCCTATCCAATACACAGAGTCATTTCCATGTATTTCATTAGTTGTATATGCCCTCCAACTTGCTTGGCTGTATGCTCCTGGAGAAAAGGGATTTTTGTATACTTTGTTAACTGTTGGTTACTCAGTGCCCAGCACAGACTCACAATAGGTGATCAGTAATAATTTGTGAACTTAATCCCTCAATGTTTAGCATTCCATCTTTGGAACACTCATAACAATGGAACATAAAATTTTTTCTCTTCAAATTCTTTTTCCTTCAGTTTTTTTAGGTAACATATATGACTTTCATGCAAAAATTCAAAAAATTGCAGTCTTCAGCATAAATGGGTTAAGGATTCCCCACATCCTCATCAACACAATGTTGCCAAAATTTTTCATCTTTGAGGATCTAAAATGTGAACAATGGTGTTTTCACATGTTCTAACTGGATTTTTATTTTCATGAGTAAGGTTTAATTTTTTTCACATTTTTAATGTCCTGTTTATTTCGAGGTCTATAAACACCATTATTTCAAAAGATGATATATACACATTCCTTCACAAGGGTAATAAATGCTGGGTGTAGGGCTGGGAGTTTGGCTCAGTGGCCTAAGCATCTGCCTGGCAGGTGCGAGATTGAGAGTTCCATCCCTGGTACCGCAAAAAAAATAAAAATAAAAATAAATGCTGGGTACAGTGACACATGACTGTAGTCCCACCTATTGGAGAGGCTGAGGCAAGAGGGTCGCTTGAGCCCGGGAGTTCAAAGACAGCTTGGGCAACATACTAAGATCCCGTAAGAAAAAATAAAAATAGATCAATAGATGTCATAGAACCATTTGGTCATTTTATACTTTATCAGGGTTTAGAAAAGTACTTTTTGAATGAATGAAGCATGAATACCAAAAGGATAATGTCTAAAAGATTAAAACAGGCTTCATGAAAGTTTTTGATGTTTAAAATGTGTCTTCAAAACATTTTTTTACAGAAATCTTTGCCAGGCATGTTGGCACATGCCTGTAAGCACAGCACTTGGGAGTCTGAGGCAAGAGGATTGCCATGAGTTCAAAGCCAGCCTGAACCACAAAGTGAGACCCTGACAAAATGTCAAAGAAAGAAAGAAAGAAAGAAAAAGAAAGAAATCTAGGGATTAAAAATGACAGATTAAAGACTGACTGCCAGATCCCCTCCCTGGGATCTGGCATTAAAGACACTTGGAAAACAGCGACTTGGTGGAGAAAAAAAAAAAAAAGAAGTAGATTTCTGGGAATCATGAGGGAGCTAATGAGAAAACTAGAAACTACAGAGAAGCTGGAGAAACTGAGCACAACACAGAGAAAAGAACAAAGCAGGCTGGAAAGTTGACCCCAGCTCCCAGCCAGGGGGAACCTGTCTCTGCTAACACAAGGTAAGCCCACAAAGGGTCAGCTACAGGGAGAAACAGTGAACCAGGCCAGTGTGATGGCTCCCAGAAAAAGCACATGGTTATGGTAAACTCTAAAAACAGTATGGGGAAATAAATATATAAATAAAATGAGATAAAAATAAAAGTAAAAACATCATGTGGTTTTACTCTGAAATTAACTCCTTCTACATGGCAGGCTAGAGTTGCAGAAGAAATCCAGTTCAGCGCCACAATATTTGAGAATGTTTAACCAGGAACCATTTTGGGAAGGGTTCAATTGTTTAAAAATAAAATATAGAACAACTACACTTCAGAGGACAAGGTGGGAGATGGCCACAGAGATAATCATGGGAAGGGAATTGGTTGGACAAAGTCCTCTAAGAAGTTAAAGCTCTGGCTAGAAAAGACAAGGGGGCTGTACCCTCCCCCCGCCCCACCATGGTGAGAAGTCACACTGGTTGTGTGTGGTTTTCCAAAGGGTCTGGGCCTAAATGCTGGCATTAAATCCAGCAAACTGCTTGACTCCTACCCCCACCCTGCTGCCTATATCCAGCACAGAACTCAGTGGACTATTTGCTTTTCCCATCTGCCAATAAGATCAGGGATATACCTGCCTTGGGCAGTTGCCACACCCTGGGGTGCACAGAGGGGAAGGCCATAAAGCTAGGCAGAGAAAGCAATGCCTTGGGGCACACAGAAGGACGTGGGACATGTGAGTGGCTGGAGTGAATATAGCCCTCGCATAGTAACCATTGGCCAACCATGCCCAGCAGGAGGGCTGGGAGAGGGTTCAGTATGCACACATAAGAGCATGAGTGTGGAAACAAAATAGGGTTTAGTATTGACTCACTGTCCCTCCTCCATGTCTGGTGGATTCCAGGAACACAGACCCTGGAAAGAAGCCATTCACCCAAAAACATGGAGAAATTTTTTGGACTCATCTCTTTTTCTTTTCATTGGTGTTTCAGACTTCTGGTAAGATGCGAGTAGTGAGCAACAGAGAAAGAGCCTCTTCCAGATTTGGTGTCCAGATGCAGGGAACATAGCAATGTGAGGAAGAGAAGGAGCAACCCAGGAAGGATCTGAAGCTAGAATTGAAGCCCATGGGGAGAGTGAAGGGAGAGAGCTCAATGAAGGAGGAGGAGGCAGGGACACTCTCCCCCTGAACCCAGACTCACTGAGTGGGAGGGGCAGTTGAAACCTGCAGACGCACTGTGACTACTGGCAACCTCAGTGGCCTCCATGGAGAAATGCACCAGTGGAACAGAACAGTGAACACAGCGGGCTGCAGTGGTTGGTGAGTTGTTCAGGTTCAGGTGTTCCCTAGGAGAGGGCAATTTGCCAGTAGCCATCTTGCAGAGGGACCAGCTGAGCTCAGAACTCAGAATAGCTGTGGGCAGACTCCATCTATGGCCTTCAAGTGTCAGGTTGAGGCAGCCAAGTTCAAGTCGGCAGGAAGTTGGGAAGCTTAAGTTCAAGCCAGGAGGGAGCCGAGTTCAAGCCAGCAGGAGGCACACAGTGTTATAGGTTGATCAAATCAGATTCCAGCTTCTCAGCTAGAAATCAGCCTGAACTACAGTGGGATTAAAGGTGCAGCCTTGCTGGGATTATTCACTACTCTGCCATAAAGCTATGGCTGGCTTGCTGGGATTAATAAACTCAGATCTGGACTCTGTCTGTCCATGGTGTCTACCAATGACAGCAGAAACACACCTTGAAATAGACTTTTTTTCTTATTTTTTTCATTGGTGTTTTGTTCTTTTATTCTTCTTTTTCTTTCTCTTATTCTGTTTTTATTTTTTCTTACTTGTTCTTTTCTGTTATGTTTATGTAATTCTATTCATTTTCTTCTACTCCTTATATCTTCTCATCTACTTTGTCTTTTCAAATTTTACATCTTTCATTTCCCATTTCTCCACTACTTCCTTTGTATTTTTGTTTTTATTTTGTTTTGTTTGTTTGTTTGTTTGGGTTTTTTGTTTTGTTTTGTTTTTGAGACAAGGTCTCCCTATGTAGTTCAGGTTGGCCTTGCACTCACTATTTTGCTCAAACTTGTAGCAATCCTCCTGTCTCAGCCTCCCAAGTGCTGGAATTACAGGTGTGTGCCACCATACCCAGCTCAACTTCTATTTGTTTTTTTTTAACTTCTTCCATTTGTAATAGTATTACTATTAAGCATTATTAGTCTTTAGATAGGCAAACCATTCAGGACCCCCCCCCCCCGTCTCTCAGGAGCTATTCCTATTCCCCATTCCTATTCTCCAATAAATATTTGTATTCTTAAAAAAAAAGCTTTACATATTTAGTTGGCTCTATGGTATTATTTTTTAATTCTTTTCTATTGTTAGTGGTGGTATAGTTGTTGCATTTAGTAGATATTTACTGTATGTCAATGTTTACTTTGTCTTTCTGTCTATATTATTATTGCAGATCTCTTCCCTATGGTTAAGGGTGGTACAGTGGTGGCTTTTATTGGTTCTCATGGTATGTCAACATCCAGTTTGTTTTTTACTTTATTATTGTTGCTATATTATATTATTCAAAATATGGAGAAATTTCATATATAGTAATTATATTATTGCTGCTATATTATATTATCGTTGACTGTTTCATTGATGGTTACCAGGGTGGCACAATTCTTTTTTCTTTTTTGGCCAGAAAAGGCCTTTGCTCCCTTACTTCATTCTGCATTCATTCTACCTCTGTGGGGTGGCTCTGGGGTGGCACTGGGGGACAACATTCTACATTCGGTCCTGCTCTGGCATACAGAAACACTGAAATGACACCCAGAATTTGGAGGCAGATTTATTTATGTTGTTGGGCACTGAGCTATAGAAGAAAATGTCTCTGATGGTCTAGGGCTTATGTGGAGTTTGCAAGTGGGAAGTGTACAGAAGCAGAGTACTTCGCTATCTTTGATTGGTTCTTACAATATGTGTCATAGTGACCAGCTATGTGACCAGCCATTTCTAAGAAACAGAAGTAACAGGAACTGTTACCTGGGCAACCGACCACAAGTGAAGTATACTGGCTGGAGGTGGGGACGTTTTCTACTACAGTCCCAGTCACCCAGAACACAGGCCCTTCGTAGGTGCTCCTATCCCTGATTATGATAATAGCAAAGGGAACACCAGAGGATTTCTGCAACTGGGGCCTGAGGTGGCCTATGGCTCTATTTCCGTCTCTGTCTCTCTCTCCTCCCTTCCTCTTCTTCTCTCCACTTTAGCTAGCACCCCTCCCCCAACAGAGAGACTACATGTCCACTGTTTCCAGGTGTAGTCTGCTAGCTCCTCTGTATGGCAGCTCTCTTGCACCACCATGAAAAGACTCTCCACTGGGGCTTTTCCATCCAGTCACATGAAGATCTCTCAGAGCATGACCCAGGAGGAGAAAATACAGGGCACACGCAAGCATGGGTGTTTCTGTGACCCCTTGGGGCCCTTGCCCTCTATTAATTGGTTTTTTCTGTATGCCAACACCTCATTTGTCTTTGTATCATCAACCATATTCCAGAGATCTGGGTGTTGGGTCAGTTATACTGCACCCACCCCTCCCCAAATTAACAGATGTGGCCAGATACTGGGACAGAGGCAAAATCCTATAATTAGCCATGCCTAGAGCATGTCACTGGAAAGCAGACTCTAACTAAAGAGATCATCATACTAACAACATAGTCTTTTCACTATAATCAACCCTCAAGCCGCAACACACCAAAAACTTAGAAGGAAGGAAGGAAGGAAGGAAGGAAGGAAGGAAGGAAGGAAAGAAAGAAAGAAAGAAAGAAAGAAAGAAAGAAAGAAAGAAAGAAAGAAAGAAAGAAAGAAAAGAAAGAAAGAAAGAAAAGAGAAGAAAAGAAGACCCTGTGCTATGCACAGGCTGCCACCAGAATGGGAACAGCCAGACCCAAGCCTCTCCCCATGAGTCAGTTCCATTCATGGACTGTGGGTAGAGAGAACAAGGCCACAGCAGGAAGCAAGCCCAGTCTGGGGACCAGCACTATGCGCAAGCAGCCGGCAGACTGGGAACAACCAAACCCCAGCCCCTTCCAGTGTGTGGGCTGGCAAATGAGAAGTACCAATCCCTGCCCCACCCCATAAGCTCATCCAGAGAAACACAGGCTTTGATGATAGCTAAGGAGTTGAAATGCAATTGGATGCCTGAGGTGCTTGGTTGTGTCACTAACATTGCAGATCCAGGGCCAGTGGTCTGATCATAGGTTCAGAGGATAGTGGTATGAATTGTGACATCTAGGGGGATCTCTTTCTGAGGGTTGCAGCCATTGTTGATTCCCTATGGTCTTGTTTTGAAGCTCTGTATTGTTTCCATTGTTCTGTTGGGGTGGGTTTTATTCTCTTTTGTTTTGTTTGATTATGTTAAATTGATGGCAGGAGCAGCTATTTCAAAGATAGTAAGATATATATGGTAGCAATTTTGGATTTACTATTGGCTTGTTTTGAAGTCCTTTACTGCATCATTTTGTTTTTATTGTTTCTATTCTATTCTGTTCTGTTTGATTTTTACTATGTCCGAAGTTATCTGCAGCTATTTTTGAAGACATCAAAAGGCATTATGATAACTATTGTTGATTTCATAATGTTTTGAAGTCCTATATCTCTTACAGTGGTTTGTTTTTATTGGTTTTGTTCTGTTTTATCATCTTTAAAATAAAGAAAAGAAAGAAATGAAGGAAGGAAGGAAGGAAGGAAGAGAGAGAGAGAAAATAAGTCAACAAAATGCCTTCAAAAATTCCCAATACCACCAAAGCTGATCCATGGGGCACTGGCAGGGAGAAAATCAAAAGCCAAACAGAATTATATAAAGCAATAAAAGAGGAGACCAAAAAAGAAAAAGAAAACTCAATAGATCAATAAGGTATTTGGTGAGCTAAAAGATGGTATATTAAACAGTAATGAACTTACCAAACACGATCAGCAAGCTTACAGAAGACACTAATAAAAAGTTAGCTGAACTAAACAGAATGATACAAAATGTGAATGATCAGTTTATGAAAAATTTGCGTCCATGAAAATGTACCAAACAGAAATCCAGGAAACAAAAAGCTCTGCTGAAAGTATGGGCAGCAGAAGTGACTAACATGAGGAGAGAATGTCAGAAGTAGAAGGTAGAATTGATGCACATAGCCATATACTCAAAAATACATTAAAAATGTGGAACATGAAAAAGGAATCCAACAGCTGCTAGAAGATACAGAGAACATTATTCTAAGATTAATTGGAGTTAGTGAAAAATTAGAAGACAGAACAAATGGTATTAAAAATTATTTAGAAAAATAATAGAAAACTTTCCAAATATGGGAAAAGAATTTAATATACAATAGGTGAGACATACAGGACTCCAAATAGCCAGGATCAGAAAAAGAATTCTCCATGACACATCATAGTCAGAATCTCAGAAGTCTGACACAACAACAAAATCTTAAGTGCAATGAATTACTTATAAAGGTAAGTCAATAGAATTACAAAGAAATTCTCAACACAAATCTTAAAGGCTAGGAGAGCTTAGAGTGAAGTCTTTCAAGCCCTAAAAGAAAACATCTTCCAAGAGAGACTGAGACATCCTCAAAACTGTCTTTCAAAATTGGTGAAGTAATGTTCCCATTCTTCAGAGTGACACCCGTGCTTAGCCATGGAGCTTTCCTCAACCTTAGGGAGACAATAAAGGCAGAAAACCAGATGCATTTGCCCAGTACTTCAGGAAGGAGTTTGTCTGCATGCAAGGATCTAGCTTGCTGCACTGAGGAATTCTGTATAGCTTTTCTTCTGTTTTTCTTTAGTCTTTTATTGCCTTTAAATGTTTCTACATGATTTGGCCTTGTCTCTCCACTATTAGCCACTCTAGGGTACCTTGTACAGACTTGGAAGTATGCAGTGATTTATACTCACTAAATAGATGAAGAAACTGAGTGGGAGTAGGAAATGAAGAGGACAGTAGCCTAGAAGAAAGGTGGTGCTTCACTAGCTCACCAGAGGACCTTGGGCAAGTCACTTAGGTCTACTGGTCAGTGCCATTCAAAGCGTGGATCCCCACAATCCATGAACTATTTGCTACCAGTTCTTAGGGGAGCAGTGCAAAATTGAAACAGCAATCTACACTTTCTCCCCAGCCCCTGGCTTACAGCTTTTAAGAAAAGAGAGCTGATTCTATGAGAGACTCAGTGAAAGCACAGGTCTTCAAAAACCTTGCAAGAAAAATGCAGCCGGGGGACAGACCATTGGATATTGTGTGCTGCAGCAGTCCGTGAGTGACACTAGTCCAAGCGCCCTCTGTATCCCGTGAAGTGAGTGCTTGGACGCCACACCAGAGAAGGGGCCGGATCACAGTGGCCATGGGTTGGCTTTATTTCAGGGAACCCAGATTTATATTCTCAGGGATTGTGTGAGGGTTAGGCACAGGCATGGGAAACATCCACGGTCAGAGAGCCTCAGTCAGGTCAGCAAGAGACGCCTAGCATGTTTTAAGATAAGTGATCCAGGCCCCACACCCATGACCAGTGGCCAGGTTCAACTTGAATTTGTGAATTGAAAGCCCCAGAATTGGCAAATTGGCACCTCTGCCCTAATTCTATTGCTTGCTGGCAGGTGACTACACCTAGCACAAATCTGGGTTTTGACTGCCTTCTTTGTCTACCAGCAAGAGGATGGACATGTCTTGAATTGGACACTGCCCCAAAACTGCATCTTGGAAGATAACCACATGTTTGAAATATCAAGAAACTCTGTCTCTCTTCTGTCTCTCTCTCTCCCTTCCTTCTTTTCTTCTACACCAGTTTTCTGGGGCTTGGGTAACCTTACTTTGTCCCTTCCCTTGATCTAATCTGTTTTTCTTCTTTTCTTTTCTATTTTTTCACTCTTCTTCCTGTTAATTTTCTCCTTTTAAATATTTTTCTCTTATTTTCACTCTCTGTATAATTTCTTTCCTTTTTCTCCCTCTTTTTCTTTTATCTTCTCTTTCTTGCCAGTTTTTTTGTCTTACTTTTATCTAATTCTATAGATATCCTTCCACTCCCCAATAAGATCTCTTGTACCACTTTTTCTCACCTTCTTGTATCATAAAGCTTAAAGTTTCAAAGTTTTTCTCTGGCATTTCCCCACCCCTAACCCCTGTATCTTTAGTAGTATAACTATAAAGCTTTGTTAATATTTTGATAACTATAAATTTACTATTGAGTTGTTTTCACCCTTAGCGAAGCTATAGCTATCACACTTTGTACTTATTAACTCTAAGTCAATACCTGGGTTTTAATGCTTAAACCATAATTGCCAACTGTTTTCCTAGGATTAAGGGTGGTACATAATTAATTTTTATGGTATGTTAATATCTAATTTGCCTTCAGTGGTACTACTGTAATTCACTCACTTGATATTAGCAGGGTCATATACTTGTTGCTATTACTCTGTAAGCCAACATTCAGATTACTTCCATGACCTTAACAATACTAGAGTACCTTCCCAGAGAACTTCAATGCTGGGCTAACTACACTACATCCTCACTTCTCAAATTGATCAAGATTGTTAAATCTTGGGGCTTTGACCAGGGAGTGCAGTTAACCACACCCAAAGTACATTACTGGAAAGCAATTAAAGGGATCTTTATGCTGGTAATAACTCTTCAAACTATTAGCATCCACAAATCTTACCATAAAACAAGCACAAACAAAAACAATAGACACATGAAAAGAAAAAGAAACCAAATGCCTCTCCAAAGTCCCAAATCCCCCAAAGCCAATCCAGCGATACTAAAAAGAAGACTAGCATAAACTATACACCCAAATGAACTGAAAGGGTAGCAGAGAAGTTAGAAAGCAGCTCACAGAAATAGCCAGTGGGATTAGAGAAGATATAACAAAACAGATAATGGAAGTTATAACCAAAAAGATGCAGGAGCTTTCAGAAGACACTAATAAAAATCTAGATGAGCTAAACAGACATGAATGATCAGTTTACCAAAGAATTAGAGTCCATGAAAAGGTTTCAGTAAGGTTTCAGTAAGAAATCCAAGAGATTGAAAATCCTATTGAAAGTATGGACAGTAGAAATGACCAATATGAGGACAGAATCTCAGATCTAGAAGACAGTGACATCAAAGACATCTTAAAAACAACAAGAGCACATGAAAAATGGATCCAAAAATGATAGATGATGCAAAGAAGACTAATCTAAGAATAATTAGAGGGCCGGGGGTTTAGCTCAGTGGCATAAGCACCTGCCTGGCAAGCATAAGGTCTTGAGTTCAATCCCCAGTACCAAAAAAAAAAAAAAAAAAGAATAATTGGAGTAAGTGAAAAATAAGAAGATAGCACAAAAGGCTTAAAAACCTGTTCATAGAAATAATGGCAGAAAACTTCTCAAATATAGGGCAATAAGTAAACAGACAGATAAGTGAGGCATACAGAACCTCACATAGCCATGATAGAAAGAGAACTCCACTCTACATTATATTCAAAATTCCAGATGTTCATCCTAGAGACAAAATTTTAAAAGCTGTGAAAGAAAGGCAGTGAATTACACATAGAAGTAAACTGATAAGGATCACGGTAGACTTCACTATAAAAAGTTTAAATAATAGGAGGGCTTTGAGTGAAGTGTTTCAACCCCCAAAAGATAACTTCAACCCTATCTTATGTGTCTGGCAAGAGTTTCCTTTAAAATTGACAGACCAGTAAAGATATTTTCATGACAAAGGAGTACCTAAAAAATTCATAACCACCAAACCAGCATTCCAAAAATTTTAAGGCTATCCTAGAAAGAGACAGTGAAACCAATAATGCCAATACATCAAAAGAATGAATACAACTGACAGGATGAGCAGGTAAGAAAAATGGAGAAAAGTAAAGAAATCAACAACGAGAAAATAATGTAATAACAGAAATAAGTCAACACTTCTCAGTAATACCTCTTAATATGAAGGGTCTCAATTCTCCAATCAAAAGACACAGACTGCCAGAATGGATCAAGAAACAAAACCTAACAATATGCAGTATACAAGAAACACATTTAATGCAAAAAGATACTCACGGATAAAAAA
This sequence comes from Dasyprocta punctata, assembly GCA_004363535.1. Classification (NCBI taxonomy): domain Eukaryota; kingdom Metazoa; phylum Chordata; class Mammalia; order Rodentia; family Dasyproctidae; genus Dasyprocta; species Dasyprocta punctata. Next base: position 76,823 of record RJWM01002300.1, on the reverse strand, counting down.
AATTCATGTAAAAAATATTTCCTGATAAAAACAGGAGTTGCTATCTCAATTTCAGACAAAGTGATTTCAAGCCAAGACTGATCAGAAGAGACAAAGAACATCAATAACATATTGGTTAGGGGAACAGTTCAACAGGAAGAATTAACAATTATAAATATGTGTGCACCAAATATCAGTGCATTCAACTTGTAAGAGAAACACTAATGGATGTGAAAAATCAGATGAGCATGAATACAACTGTAATGGGGGATCTCAATATCCCATTGTCACAAAGGGACAAATGAACTAGGGAAAAAATCAAACAAGAACTATCAGGTGAACCAAATCTTCAAACAAATGGACTGAACAGATGTTTACAGAGTATTCCATCCAAAAACAGAGTACACATTCTTCTCAGTAGCACATAGCACTTTCTTCAAGAGATCACATACTAGCCCATAGAACATGCTTATACAAATCCAAAAGAACTGAATTTACCCCATGCATATTTTATCAGACCATAGTGATCGAGACTAGAAGTCAATGGCAAGAGATAACACAGAAACTATGCAAACACATGGCAATTAAATAATACCCTGTTGAATAATGAATGGATCACAGATGAAATTAAAGAAGAAACTAAACAGTTTCTATAATCAAACAATAATGCCAATACAACATGTTGGAATCTATAGGACACAGTGAAAGCAGGAAGTTTATAGCAGTGAATTCTCACAAACAAAATGCAGTCAAATAAATAACCTAATCATGCACCACAAGGTCCTAGAAAATCAAGAACAATCCAAACTGAAAGCTAGTACAGGAGGAAATCATAAAGATCAGGGAAGAAATTAATGAAATAGAGACAAAAAATACAAAAAAATCAATGAATGGAAGAGTTGGTTTTTTGAAAGACTGAACAAAATAGACAAACTTTCAGCCAATCTTATTAAAAAGAAGTAAATAAAAGAACCCAAATCTATGTAATTAGAAATGTTAAAGGACAAATCACAACGGATTCTGGCAAACTCCAGATTATTGGTAACTATTTTGAGAAGCTATATTCCACTAAGATGAAAAACTCAGAAAAAATTCCTAAATACATGTGAACTACCAAAGCTAAACCAAGAATATATAAAAATATTAAATAGCCTAGTATCAGTCATTGAAATTGATTCAACATGGTTCTTGAAATAGTAGCTAGATAATCCCAGCACTTGGGAGGCTGAGACAGGAGAATCATTTGCAAGTTCGAGACCAGCCTGGGCTACAAAGCAAGCCCAAGGCCAGCCTGAATTGCAAACAAGACCCTGTCTCAAAAAGACAAAAAAAAAAAAAAAAAAAAAAAAAAAAAAAAAAAAAAAAAAAAAAAAAAAAAAAAAAAAAAAAAAAAAAAAAAAAAAAAAAAAGAAAGAAAGAAAGAAAGAAAGAAAGAAAAGATATACTAGCTAGAGCAAAAAACAAGAGAAAGAAATAAAAGGGATATGAATAGAGAAAAAAGTTAAATTGTCACTATTTGTAAATGACATGAACCTCTACATAGAAGACCCAAAAAGCTCCACCAGAAGATGCCTAGAATCAATAACCAAATTCAGGATGTAAAGTCAACTCTCAAAAATCAATAGCAGTCCTGTGCACCAATAACAAATTCACTGAGAGAGAAATTAGGAAAACAATACCTTTTACAATAGCATCAAGAAAAATGAAATACTTAGGAATTAACCTAATCAAGAAAGTGAGTGAAAGGCCTGTATAACAAAAATGATAGTACTCTGAAAAAGGAAATTTAAGAAGATATCAGAAAATGGAAAGATATTCCCTGTTCCTCTCTAACTAAAAATAGAAATTCCATTTGACCCAGCTATTCCCCTTTTAGGTATCTTCCCAAAAGACTCATCATCATACCACAGTGATGTATGTATACCCATGTTTATATCAGAACAATTCATAATAGCTAAATCTTGGAAACAACCTATGCACCGTCAACAGATGAATGGATTAAGAAAAGGTATTTATATATAGTGGAGTTCTACTCTACCATAAACTTGATGAAAAATGGTCACACCTAGAGATCTTGTTAAATGAAGTAAATCAGATGCACAAACTTCAATATTACATGGTTTCCCACATATGAAAAAGTTAGTAGGAAAAAAGAGAGAGGAGAATGATGTCGTCGTTTTCTAAGTATGTTCCTGCTGTCAGTCTCTAGTTGCACTCCACCATGGTGTGAGAGCTTGCTTTGGAGGATTTCCATTTCTTTGAATATATTAAGGTCTTTATTGTTGCTGTGAGCATAGTCTATTAAGAAAAGACTGAAGGGCAAAAATGAAAGTGAGAAACTTGAAAGAACAGTTCCCACAGACTGTTATAAAATGCTCCATAACAGCACTTACCAGTGAATTTGGTGTTGATCTCCAGCGCACGTGTGTCAAATGTCATGGCCAAACACTTGACAGATTTGATAAAGCTGCTTCAACTGGAGTTGCATCAAAAGAATATCTATATTGCATTGCTTTCATTGGAAGATGATTTAGTTTAACCATAACTTTATAGAATAAATTGCTGGAACTGATAATAGATGGAGAATTGAAAATAAATTTTGAAAACACATGTTAATGTGCTTTATTTTGGATAAAAGTAAAAGATGAAAATCCTGAAATCCCTAAAATCCTGAACTCCCTAGAATGCCTTGAATTTCTTCCACTTATTGCTCTACTAGACTCTTATTAAAGCAAAATATAGAATCATTTTGAACATACATCATACCTTGTACATAGCATTGTAGTCAACTCTACTTGGGTTATATAGGTTTACAAGCAGTCACATAGGTTTTTATCCATAAAACCCTTAAATATTACTATGTATGTGCTTATTCAAAGTGGGACACTATGTTACTCATATTTTTCATATAGTTATGACTACAGAATTAGAAAAAGTTACAAGTGTATCAGTACTTCTTTTTATTTATTACTTGATATATGCGTTCAACAAACGTGCAGGTTTTGTGATACTTTTATTTCTCTCAAAGTTATATTTATTTTTCCATTTATCAAAATTAATTTTATCATTGAATCTCACAGTAAAAATTTGGTTTTAATTTTAAGTGTCTTTATGCTTTAATGTAATATATTTAACAACTCACTTTGATTGTATAAATAGATTGGTTCCCACTCGTAAGTGAAATAAATGAGACTCACATGTGCAAACATCGTATTGTCTCACTAGTGTGAGAAACTGAACGAGTAAATAAGATCTGATATGTACAATAGATATTGTGAGTTGGGAAGAAGCTGTTCAAAAGAAAAGACAAACTGTGATGGGGCAAAGGGGAAAGGAAGAAAGGGAAAAAGAAAAAAAATGTATGCATACACAAGACAGTTAAGATAGTTACAGTTAGTTTCTCTTAGTTCACTGAAAAGAAAGTTTTAGCCGGGCGTGGTGGCGCACGCCTTTAATCCCAGCACTCGGGAGGCTGAGGTAGGAGGAGCGTTGTGAGTTCGAGGCTGGTTTGGTCTACAACGCGAGCCCAAGGCTGACCTGAGCTACCCAGTGCGACCCTGCCTCAAAAAAACCAGGGCCAGGTGTTTGGCTCAGTGACTTAAGCGCCTGTCTGGCAGGTGTGAGGTTATGAGTTCAATCCCCGGTGCTGCAAAAAAAAAAAAAAAAAAAAGTTTTGTGCTAATATTAATTGAACATCATATATGTCTATATCTTGTACTCTGAGTAACAAGAAGACAACAATATGCAATGCATCAACTATTGTAACTGCTCTACAAACATGTTTTGAAACTTGGTTTCATGGTTATGTTCATCTTTTTTTTAATCATTTCTTTTCTCTTTAAAAATAAAAATTAAAACTAATCCCAGCACTCGGGAGGCTGAGGCAGGAGGATCATTGCAAGTTTGAGACCAGCCTGGGCTACAAAGTGAGCTCAAGGCCAGCCTGAACTGTATAATAAGACCCTGTCTCAAAAAGACCAAAAAAAAAAAATGCTCAGTGACACAAGCGCCTACCTGGCAAGTGCAAGGTTGTGAGCAATTCCCGGTATCAAAAAAATAAAAATAAAAAAGAGAGAGAGCAAGAGAGAGAGAATTGATCTCAGTAATGATTACAAAACAAAAAAATATTTTTTTAAACTTAGATGTGTTCCCAACTGATGAAAAAATTTTAAAAACTAGTCCTACAGTAGTCAGTTTTAGAAGTTCTTTTCTACACATAAACTTTTATCTGGAAAATGGGAATGAGTTGTCGAAGTTGTATTGATCGCAATTTTAGGTTGTGCTCCGAGCTCCAGTGACTTAACAACAACAACAATAAAAAGATGGGGCGATGTTTTCCAACCCTTAAAGGGAGGCAGAGGAACTCTGCGTTTCATGTTTTCATTTTTCCCACTAGAGGGCAGTCAATAAGTACAAAGCTAAACTGGCTCTTACACTGAGAGACTGATACATGTAGGGAAAAAAAAAAAAAAAAGCCCAAGATCAATTACCCAGTGAACATTTACTGAGTACAGACACCATGCCGGCCCACACTAAGACTCAATGAAGAGTTCGAAACATAGTGACTATGTACTTGTAGCTAAAATCCAAGATGGTGAGTGACAATGGGATGGATATAAAGTCCAAAAGACAGCTTTGTACAATGGAAAAAAGGCCTGGAGCTTGGTTATACCATAACACGAATGTACTTAACACTACTGAACTATATATCTAAAAATGGTAAAGATGGTCAATGTTATGTTATGTCTGTTTTATAATTTAAGAGAGAAAGAATGAATAACATTCTTGAGTCAGAAGTCTGGAGGGGCAGGAACTTACCCCCAGCAGCTGTAGTCACAGGTGTAGAGAGAGGAGGTGTTGGGACATAGACCAGCGTATCACGAAGGTTGTCAAGCCTTGCTCTGAACACACACACACACACACACACACACACACTTTTATTCTATGTTGCTGCAGTAGATCTACCTCAGTTTTTGGCCATGGAAAACTTTGGAAGCCACTTTCTCTTACTTGTCATTCCATTCATTCAACATTTACTAAGTACCTCTGCTGACCCATGTGCTTTGTAAGTCTCTGGGGTACGGCTGGGAATGAGACAGACAGTTTTGCCCTTAGTGCTTAGAAAACATAGCTCTTTCTGATGAGGGGCTTGAAGGTCCTGGGGACGAGTTTTATTTCAAGTCCGCCTCTCCCTTAATCACTGACAAGTAGGCCACGGAGAGCGGCTGTTCCTACAGTGTTCAGTGGAAATAGTAGGAAGACGAGGACATGAGAGGGACCTGGGGTTGCCTTGACAACAAGATCAAAGAAAACCATCCAGCCCTGCTGGTGTTAAAGGCTGGACTCTGAACCTTGGCTAACTGTCCCTGGACGTCACCTTTTGACTCCAAGAGAACTTCACAGAAGTGAGTCTTTGAAATCCAAAGGACAAGGAGCACACATTGAGGAACGCATCCCGTGTCTGCGCCGGCCTTGTTTCCATTCCGTAGGAACACGGGATGTCCTCGCTGCACAGCTGGAGGCTGCTGGAGACTGCTGGAGACTGGAGGGTCATGGGCAAGAATTTGGCCTGAGAAACTAAGATGCCTCATCTTAAACTCAGGCTGGGCCCCGGAGCAGCTGTGTGACCTTGGACAGTATATGTATGCTTGAGCCTCAGTATCTCCATTTATAAAGCCCAGACAATAACAACAGCACCTTAGAAGTTGTTATGAGAATGAAAATGCATGATGTGTGTGAAGTTCTTAGCAGGTGGTAGACGCACAATTAACACTGGTTTGAAAACGTAAGCCGAGCTGAAGCATGTAGTCCATGTCAGCCAACTCGTTCATTCTGTGGATGAGACAACTAAGCCCAGGAGCCTACTGATAGTGTAAAGATAGGAAATCATGGAGTTAGACAGACCTAGTTTTGCATCCTGGCTCTACTTACAGACTTTGAGAAGTTCACTTAATCTGTAAAATGTAACAATAGGTTGCCCTGAGGACTAACAGATGTATCATGTTAGGCCCTTGCATCAGAACCTGGTATATAGTAGTACTCTGGTCAAATGTTTCTTGGCTGCATTCCTTCTATTTGGTTGTTCAGAGTCAAACCTAGTCCTAATTTAAAAATGCAGGCCTCAGGGAGTTCATACCAACTTCTGTCTTGCAAGCTTCAGAATTAAACAGATCTCAACTCCCATCTAGCTCCTGACCTTGGCAAATGACTTGGCTCCTTTTGCTGAAGTTTATTAGCCTGTGAAATGAAAATAGTAATAGTAACTACCTCTGGAGATAGCTTGAAGATCTTGTTCTCTTTTTTGAACTGTTCCACAAATGTTTATTACTACTGCAATGAAGATGGTTCTGATCAACGAGAGACTCTCAAGTAGGTAAGATGTAATGCTCATGTGCATTCGTTCATTCATGTTTTGTTTATTTGTGCTCCAGGCTGTTGTCTGCACTGGGATTCACAGAATTAGACAAGGCTCCTGCATCTGAGCTCCCCACTGTCTAGCAGAAGAGACCTGAGCAATGGCTACATGGCTGTGGGCTGAGGGCTTCGCGAGGCAAGGCTGGGCAGCCAGCAGTTAGGAGTATAGATTCTGGCACTAGGCAGCCAAGTGTGACCTCAGCCCTGCCACTCTGTGATTGGTGCAAGAAACTTATACTCCCCATGCCTCTATACAATTAGGATTACCTTATACTCTGTTCATGGGCTTCCCGTGAAAGTTAAGTAGTTTCATATCTGCAAAAGACTCAGAACGGCCTGGCACACAGTAAAAGTGCTTTTTGCAGGCTTATTCAACGAATAAAATCTAAATACAAATGGCATTAGTTGCAAAGGAGAGAATGACTTTCAAGAGCAAGGAATAGAGAAAATCAGGAAAAATTCAGTGCAGTTTCTACCCCTCAGTTCTCTCAGATCTCATTCAAAACGTTCCCATTGGTTGAAATTGGACAGGACTGTGGAGAGCTTTCTGTCGAAGACTCACAGTTTGCAGGTAAAGAAACTCAGGACAGAAAAGTGGCTTTCCCAGGTGAGGAGGGCAGAATAAAAACTGCCAAATGTGTCCATATCCTAATCACTAGGACCCATGACTATGTGACCTTACCTGGGAAAAGGGACTTTGCTGAAGCGATAGTTAATTTTCACACGGGAAGCTTATCCTGGATTACCCTGGGTCGGCCCAATGTAATCACAGGAAAAGAAGAGACAGGGGACTTGGGGAAATAGATGTGGCAACCAAAGCCGGAGTTGGAGTGATACAGGCTAATGAGCCAGGGCATTCGTGTGACCCAGGGCCTTTGCTCTCCCCACATTCCCTTCCTCTGTGAGTACTTTGAGCCCTCATTTCCTACTATTTGTCCCAAGAACCAAATTTGCTACTTTCAGCTTTGATAAAATACCCTCTTCCCCACTCTGCCTTTAGAGACAAAGTCAGAAAGACTTATCCTCAGAAATGGAAGCCAGGGGTGTAAAGAGAAAGTAGACTGTACTGCTTATCTGTGCAAATCTACTCTGGAAAGAACTCACGCTTGGCAAGATTTGTGAAGAAGGCTGATGGGATTTGAGAAGTGCAGCCCACCACAGATAAGCAGTAATCTAATTAAGGATCGCGGGTTGTCTGTGAGACGAGACTTGATGGGTGGGATCAAAAATTGGCAGAAGTTGTGTCTCCACAATTTAACTGGACGGAAACGGCCTTATGAGACTCCAAACCCAAATGCACATACAGGCTCTCTGCCCCCCACAGCCACGGGACGTTGGCTCCAGATCTTCCTGGGGTATCAAAATCCACAGATGCTCAAGTTCCTCCTATAAAACGGTATAGTATTTCTATATAACCTATGCCTATCCTCTTACATAATTTAAATCATCTCTAGATTACTTACAATATTTACTGCAATGTAAGCGCTGTGTAAGTAATTGTCGTATCATTTTGTTTAGGGAATAATGACAAGAAAAAAGTCCGAACATGTTACGTACATGGCTTTTTAAAAAATAGTTTTGATCTTTGGTTTGGCTGAATCCCTGGATGTGGAACCACTGGTTACTGAAAGACCAACTGCATTTGGAGAGAAATATCCCTACACTGAGAGGAGAAAGTGATCAGGCTACTGCTGCTGAGGAATTAAAATAAAATGAAAAAAAAAAGGTTAAGAGCTATGTTTGGTGGCTGGATTCACCTTCCTGGGGGCAGCTCGCTCACTGGTCACACAACACGGATGGTTAGAAAGATCTTCCCTGTATTAGATGACACAGATGGCCCGGTGACATCCGCCCACTGCTCCCACTGCAGAATTATCCAAAGTGCAGCCCAAATGGCACCTATGGCATTAACAAAGTGGAGGCACCAGAAAACATGAAAAAAGGACATTGATGATTAATAGTATTTTTTTGCCAAAAGCACTGAAATAGTCACGATGGGTGTACATCAGAACGCTATTGCCTTCCTTATACTTGTTTTTAAAATTTAGATCACTTTATTTTATATGACTTACAGGGGTAGCAGTGGGGTGAGAATTACCATAACCTGTCAAATTTTAAGGCATCCAAATCCTCTAGCACACTAACATCACCCACCCTTGACAATCCTAGTTCTGCCTGTCTGAGGTTACTCAGTGGCAGTCTCTCCCCGACAGCTGCTCAGCTAGCTGATGACTCCATCACCACCTCTCAGATTCCACATTCTGGGCAGTTTGCTGGCCTCTAGGAAGGCCTTTATTTTGCAAACTGAAGAAAATCCCCTTGGCATTGGTCTTTCCTCTTGGTGTCCTGACCTTTGGGCTGGAGAGGACACGAGCCAGTGAGTAGGTACTTACGAGGGGCCTACAGAATCACAGACTACCTCATTTACTTCATGGCTGAGGCCTGAACATCTACCCACCCAGCCCTCTCATTCTTACATCACCAGTCTAGAGGGCCGGAGAAGGCCCCCTGCCTCCTCAGACTGCCCTGGGACGCCAGGGTCTCCCACCAGGCTCTTGGTAGCAGAGTCAGTGAATGACACCAAGACTGAGAGTTGGCGCCCCCTCAATCTACAGGCAGAGAGTATCGGAAGGGCTGACTAAGCCTCCCAAATCATCCAGTGGTCATAATCATTGTGGCACTTATTACTAAACAGCATGGCTGAGGAAGAGCTCTGAACAGGGGACCCGGAATAGAATAGGAAGTGGTCACTGTGATTCAAGCATAGAGCTTTTCTGTGAGTGTTGTCTGTCGGAAGTGACACAGCCTTTGGGGAAAGTCACTGGGCTGAGGCAGAGGTGTGGGTGAGGGGTGACTGGGGGGAAACAGGGCAGTGAAACCAGAAATGAGTACGGCTTCTTGCCACCCTGGTATCTCCAGGGTACGAGTCCCTGCCTCAGTCACAGGCAGAGAGAGGGTTGTTCCCAGGAGGCAGCAGCTGTCTGCCTTCCTGAATCAAAGACCCTGCTCACTAGGCTACCACTGGGTTACATCCATAGTCTCTAGAAGGTGTAAGCTAGTGGGCAGCAAACTAGCTGCCATTATTTTATGTTCATTACATTCAGAGACTCTCAGAGGTGAAAACCTTAGGCTAACTCACCCACTGTCAGGAAAATAGATCTGAGGATCAAGAGGGGTGTGATGATGTACTGCAAGGTCTCATGTAGGCACAGCTGCACCTAGAACCAGGTCACTGCTTCCCAAGCCTTTCCTTTTCCTTCTCCTCGTCCTCCTTCTCCTCCTCCTCTTTTCTTGTCACCCATCCTTCATTAAGTCCAACCATCATTTGCGTGTGGTATCAGCGCTTCAGATGCCACATTGTTCAGGATGCTGCCGTTCACCTTTGAAACTCTGTCTGCAGCTGCCTCCCGGGAAGTCCTCCTGGATTAAGGCCCCTCCCAGGCCACTAATGCGTCCCAAACACCATGTCCTCTCACGTTACCCACAGCCTCATCTGGCAGGTACTTCTTCCCACAAGCATCAGCAATGAGTGGAAACACATGGAGAAGGGCACAGGATCCCTCAAACTTGTGGAAGGATTTTTCAAATCATAACTATTTAAAAATTTATCAAAAGTACTTTAATAATAAACAAATTAGTAACAGCGATCATTTTCTTTCTATTTGTTTTATGATGGGCTCCTTTCTAAGTGTGCTTTACATGGAATACCTTTACATATACATTTTATAATATTTTCAGTAAATGAGGAGAATTGTGCCATGGCTTCTGTCCTCAAGGTTCCCCTGGCTGCTAGCTGCAGCCACAGTGTAGCAGCTTGGGGCAACTTCTACCCTCGGGAGAGGTCCAGTCACAGGCTGGGGGACCAAGGTTGGAGGTGGCACATAACCTAGGTACATGGCGGAGCAAACCAGCTAAACAGTCATTGGGGTTTTAGACATATTTGTGAGGGAGTGCCTGTCTCGTGGTTTTGGGTCTGATTCTTCAAGTTGTGGTGTCAGTTCGCAGGTAGTTACCCTGACTGTGGTGTCCACTCCAAGATCCACAGGGGATGTCCTTGGGCTGGCGAGCTCTGCACTCTCCCACCCCCGCCACGCCCCCTAGTCCTGGTCACTCCTCTCTTCTTCCCTTGAACCCTGAGCCCACTTCTTCTATACTAATGAGCCCAGCCCCATGAAGCCCAAGGGGTCACAGTTGGGCTCAGCCCAACTCCCTCCCTGCTCACAAGGCTTCCCTTCACCCCTGTGTGAGCCCAAGGATCCCCACAGAGAAGACAGTTACAGGAATCCTCCTTTCCAGTCTGTCTCCCTGGACTACACACTGTGTGCTCCTTGAACCAGGATTTAGTCTTCTTTAGTGTGTGTGGCAGTGCTGCGGACTAGACCCGTGGCCTTCACCCGAGGTATATTCCCAGGCCCAACTCAGGGTCTCGCTAGGTCCTCAAGTGCCCAGGCTAAGCTCCAACTTGCCATCCTCCTGCCTCAGTCTCCCAGAGTGGGGCCAGGCATATAGCTCAGCAGCAAGGTGCCTGCTTGGCAAGTGCGAGATCCTGAGTTCAATCTCCAGTTCCAAAAAGAGTCTCCCAGAGTGCTGGCATTACAGGTGTGCCACTGTGCCCAGTCTGAGACTTAGTCCTAATAAAACTATAGTTACAAAATCAACCTATAGGCCTGTGGGTCACAGTTAGCCAGTTTGAGTTTTCAAAATTTTGCATTAAAATTTTATTTCTCTTGATGACCGAGTCTCCGGCATTCTCATCCTAAAGAGGCTCTGTACCCGCAGCAAGATCCTCAACCTCTCCTAACTCAAGACCTTATCCTGCTTGGTTGCTGTTCCTGAGCCTGGAACACCACCCAGAAGTGTGTTAGCTCAGCACTGTTAGATGAATGAACAGTGGAGAGTACATCAGACTGGAATCCGGTCAGTAGTGCAGGTGCTGTAACCGAGGTACATCCTGCCACAAACCTTGGGGTTTTGTTGTTTGTTTGATTTTTTTTTTTTTTTTTTTTTGTATTTTTGTTTTTTGGTACCAGGGATCGAACTAATGACCTCACGTTTGCCAGGCAGGTGCTGTACCGCCGAACTGTATCCTCGGCCCCAAGCCTTGGTGTTCTTATCTGTAAAATGTACAAGCAGAGCAGTGGGTATAGTGGTATGTATGCACTCCTGTCATTCCAGCACTCTGGGAAGCTGATGCAAGAGGACTGTAAAATCAAGCCCAGCCTGGACAATTTAGCAACCGAGTGAGACCACGTCTCAAAATAAAAAAGAGAGCCGGGCGTGGTGGCGCACGCCTTTAATCCCAGCACTCGGGAGGCTGAGGTAGGCGGAGCGTTGTGAGTTCGAGGCCGGCTTGGGCTACAACGCGAGTGCAAGGCCGACCTGAGCTACACAGTGTGACCCTGCCTCAAAAAACCAGGGCCGGGAGTTTGGCTCAGCGGCTTACGGGCCTGTCAGGCAGGCGCGAGGTTGTGAGCTCGATCCCCGGTGCCACAAAAAAAAAATAAAAAATAAAAATAAAAAAATAAATAAAAAAGAGCTGGGAATATAGCTCAGTGTGGAGGCCGGAGTTCAATCCCCAGTACCTATTCCCTTCAAAAGAAAAAAGCTGGTGCTATTAGATCACCTGGCAGGGTACTTTCTGCAAGCACTAACAAAACATTCACAGATAAAGTTGTGCATTAAACATGGAGAGATTTGACCAGGGCCCTTGCCCTGGAGGCACCTGCATTTGAGGGAGGTTGGTGAATCTTTGGAGCCTTCGGTCATCCTCCTGGCAAATGTGCCCGGAGTTGTTTGCAAGGATTCTCCGGGAGGGAGCGGGGCAGGCTGTGCTGCATTACTCCAGCCCTCGCAACACTCCACACTCGCTTGCTTTTGTCCTTTTTATAAACCACTACTAAAAATACTAACCCCACAAGCTGAGGCTGGGCTATGTAAAGCAGCTGATTGCCATGATTTCAACCCTACCTGGCACCTACTAGCTGTGCATCCTCAGGAAGTCACTTAACCTCTCTGAACCTCGTTCCCGCTCCTGCTGAATGGAAATGACAGTGGCTTCTCACCTCACATGGCATTTTTTGCCCCAGCAACTAGAGATTGTGGCGCAAGTACCATGGAAATGGAAAAGTGCTTGCTTGGGGGTTTCTGTGGGGACCCCTGCCGCCAGGGGTTCTGGGTTCTCCTTCTCTCCCTCCATCTCACACACACACTCGCGCGCACGCACACACACACGTGCACCAGGAAAGGAACACAATGTAACCCACGTGGAAAGTGACCCCAGCAGGGCAAGCTTGTCCTTTAACTGGTATCCAACCTTTAAAGTTAAGGAAGTGAGGAGGGTGAGGAGGACTTTCAGGTGCTGAGAAACAGGAGAACTTGGGGGACGGAAGAGGCTGAATAGCAGTCTGTCGTAGTCACGGTTTACAAAGGAAACCATGGATTATTTTATAATATTCACCCAAAGAGTTAAATGCAGAAGAATGCAGATCTGTCCACATGCTAGAGACCCGAAGCATCCAGCTGAGAGCCTGGATCCCACAGCAGGGTCCTGCATGAGTCCAGATGAAAGCCTAGAGCCCCTGATGACGTCTCATGCAGGTCTGTGTCGAGGATCTGCTGCAGGAAGACCCAAAGGACAGTGGTGGAAGCTAGAAAGTCTGCACCAGCAGGATAAAGGATCTGTGCCAGCAGGCTGAGAGATCTACACTGGAGCCAGGGAGCGATGCTCAAGGTAAGGACCAGAGCTCCCCCAAAGAGAACCAAAGCCATCCTCAGTGACATCGCGGGCCCGACCTCCTCTGATGATAACAACCAAGTTCATATCAGGAAAGCCAGCATGACAAGCATCTCCAGGAGAATCAACAGCACCAGCATTCCCCGCTCCAGTTCTCTTTTTATGCTGTTGGCAGCAGTCCTCAGGTGGGCCTTCCACAGCCAGCACCACAGGATTCAGTTCAGCTGGGTGTTAGAATTGACAATCCGCCACAAAGTCTCATCCAATAAACAATGCCATGCCCAGGGCTTTCAAAAGCTCCAGCCCCTCCCCTCCCCTCATTTGATTATTTTGCATAGAAACTTGGGGTAGAATAATTCACTTTCCCTGGGCCTCAGTTTCCTTTTCCACAAAATGAGGGAAATGGACAATTAGACCCCTGAGCCCCTGTATTTTTCAGGTTCTCTGGTGCTTTGATGTGGATGGAGGAAAGGATGATTTCACTTCCCCTTCCCGTCTCACGTGCCCTTTCTGTCCTGGTCACTTCACTCCCACACATCTAGGCAGTTTCGATGCCCAGTATGGGGCCTGGGGCAGGTCTGGGTGGATTTAGGACCATGCCAGTGTCCCCATCCCAGAGACTGGGGGGAGCATTAGTGCTCAGCTCTGCTGGGCCCCCTAATGCCCCTGCCTGCCTGCCTGCCTGCCTGAGCTGACATAAGAAGCTCCTGGCATAATCACTGCGCGGGGAATGGAGGTGGGGCAGGTCCCACAGGGCTCCCCACCTGGGATCCCCTCCTTGGCGGGGCAAATGGAATCACAGCTGGCAAAATATTAATTATTGTTGCTTTCAAGGCCCCACCAGTGGTGGTGGCTGGCCCTGCCCAGGAAGTCCAAATAATCAGCATCACTGGTATTTTAGTCACCCCAGTGGGCCACTGGGTCACCTGATTCCTCAGCAGCTCTGAGGCCTTCTCAGCCACAGCCACTTCCTGGAACCCAGCCTGGGACCTGCCAGGGCAGCGAGCTGGTAGAGGCTGGGGCAGGGTGAGGCCATGTCAGGGAGGAGAGTGTGGAACTCCGGAGGAAAGCAGAAAGAGGAAAAACTTGCAATCTTAATGCATTTAAATGGCTTTCTTTAGAAGATAAACATGACCTTTCATTTTACAGAAGAGGTTGAGAAACGTACGAAAATTGCCCCAAGTCCAGAGCTGGTAAGAGGCAGAGCTGGGCCACTTTCCATGGTGCTAATGGCAGGTAATTTCACAGGCAGGAAAAACCACCCCAGCCTAATCAGTGGTTTAGCATATTGGGAGCGTGAGAAAGCAGTGGGCAGACTAATGTGTCAAGGTGACAGTGGGGCTATGACTCTCCTACTCTTGCTAGGGTGAAAATGCCCCCTCAAAGCACAGCGACGGGTATGCAGACAGGTGGTGTACGCCCCTTCGACCTGCACCCCAATGGTGGGGATTTTAAGAAAAAGCTTCCTGAAAACCTCTAGAGATAAAGTGCTTCACTGATGTCAAGTAAGCACCAAGAGGTATTTCAAAGAAGTGTTCCATAATCTGAAACGGTCTTTGGAAAAAATGTTCATAATTTATAAATACAAACCTCATCTCTTCCTTAGAATCCACAAGATACTTTGCAAGCTGATGACAAAGGGTCTTTGATAATATAAGGAAATGCTTATGCTCCATTGTAGGTTATATAGCTATATACACAAAGACTGGTCATAGCTGTTCCGAAGAACAGGAAAGGAAGGAAGAATGAAAGAACCAAGACTGTTACATAGAGATCAGATTGGCCCAAAGCAACCAAGAAGTTGACAGTGGTTTTCCATGGCAGGGTAGATGATTTTTCCTCTTTCAACTTTTCTGTATTTTTCAACTTTCCTATATATGGCATATATTACTTTTAGAGTGAAAACTATCTGTATTTTATTTTAAAAGGAAGAAAATGGATAGTAATAGCAACAATGACAATAATAGTAAAGTAAACTTTACTGAAATTCTGGCACTGTCAAGCGCTTTATTCATTTTTTTAAAAAATCTTCATAGTGATCCTGTAAGGTGAATGTTATTGTCTCTATTTTACAAAGGCTTGGAGACGTTAGGGCATGTCCCGGACATAGAGGAGTCAGATGTTCAGGATCTAAAGCCCTATCCAGTGGGCAGGACGTCCTCCTGTGTGTGGGCTTGGAGGAAAAGATCCACCCCGCCTTTACCAGGGGACCAAGGGTGAATCTGTCCCCGTCATCCTCCTGCGATGGCTGTGGGCATAGGAACAAGGCTCAGCCTCAGATGCCTGAAGCCTGGCTTCTGGACCCCTGAGTCAGTCGATTACGATCCAACTTGCTGTGCTGTCTGGCTACAGAACATGATGGTTCTGTGCCCCCTACTGCGCTGTGCCTCCATACCTACCTCAATTTCTGTCTGTATCTCAAGACTGTCCCCTCCAGGACCCCCACCAACTCTGTCGCAGTGGATTCCCTTCTGTGTCTGAGATGGTCAGGGTCCATTCCCAAGGGTCACCACCATGGGCTGACTCCTGTTAGCCACTTTCCCATGTCCCAGAGCAAATGCCCGAAGTAGGATCCTGATTGAGGTCTGTCCCTCAGACCCCAGACATCCAACCAGCCCTCTCTGTACTGCCTGCCCGTCTCCCAAAAGGTAACCATTCCCCAAATCTCTAGAAAACAAACCTGAAACATTTTCTCGAAAATATTCTCAGGAATCGGTGGCCCACTCACTCCCTACGCTGCCACCGTGGAAACCCGGAAAGCCACGCTGTGAGGAGCAACAAGCTAGGAGCCAAGCTACAGGCGAGGCCGCGCTGGCCTGGGCCACCAGGGAGTGGGCGCACACTAAGCCCCAAGGAGAGATGCAGAGGCGGTTCAGCCTCCCTGGCACTTCCTGGCTGGTGCCAGGGGAATGACTCAGCGCAGGCCCTCCTCCCCCAGGAAGCCTCCCTTGACCTCTGGAGCCTGGGAGAGGAAGTCTCCCTTGGACCCCCCCAGAAGACCTTGCATATCCTTCTCCCACAATAGGTGGTGACAGTTGGATTATCAATTCACCCCGAGGTGACTGTGAACTTCTAGAGAATAGGGTCCCCACCTGGATTCCTGATGCCAGGCGGAAATGCTATTAGAGCGAGAGAATGACCGAGCCAAGGACCCTCCCCAGATCCAGTCAGGTTGCAACCACAAGCCCTGCAAATTTTCAAGAACTTCTTGGTAAATTAGAACAGCATGGGTTTGGTGTTGATAAACTCCTTGAAACCCTGACTCTCTTATCTACAAGGAAATTCCTTCTCACCCTCTGCTGGCCCGTGTCTCTCGCACAGGGCACTGAGAAGCCATGAAAGCAGGTGGCACACAGTAGGCCCTCCGTATGTCCTCCCTTACTTCTTCCTCCCAGCCACTCATTCTGACGCAGCGCCTTCCTCCTGCTGCTTCCCAGAGTACACGTCCAGCAACGGGGAAGAGATTAAGCAAACTACAGTGTCTCAGTACGATAAAATGTTAGAGGCAGTAAAAAATTTCAGTAGCAGTTTTTAATGACATGGAAAATGTTCATATATTCATGTGAAGAAAAGACTAAATTATTCATACAGGCTGACCCCAGTCATGTGAAACAAATACACATTTGCATACTTGTTCTTGCAATAGACAATTTCTGGAAGAATAGTGGTTTCCCTCTGAGTGGGAGTAAAAAGTTGGGGTGCAGACATTGACTTTTCGCTTTATTGCCTTTTGTTCTCTGTGTGTGTGTGTGTGTGTGTGTGTGCGCGTGCACATGTAATTGTGCTTTGCCATGAGTATATATTAACACTTAAAGGAAAACAAAAAAAATCATCGACAAATGTAAAGGAACATAACAAATTGCAGCAGTGACTATTCTAGAAACAGTGGAAATATGGAATTGCTAAAATACTCCTTTATATTTATCCGTATTTTCTAAGCTTTATATGATGAGCTAGTAGCTCTTCTATAATGGGAATGAAAGGCAAAACTCATTTCAAGTCGCTCCCCTGGGCTCGGTGCGGGGAGGGAACCAGTGCTTCTGTCCAAAGGGCGAAGGGAGCACAAGGTGGACCCAGGCAGAGGCAGCTGTATTTTTGGAGCCATGTGGTTCCTGCTGAGTCAACTAACTGGTTGTTTGGCCCCAGCCTGCTGGTGGGGCCAGGAAATGCTCCCACTCCTGCCTGGTTCACTCTTAGTCACCCTCTGGGATAAGGGGGGAGGGGGCAGGGGCAGGAGAAATCTCCATCTGGCCCTGAAGCCTCCTAGCCAGAGAAGTCCTGGGAAGACGTCTAAGACCCAGGTGTCCTGCCCACCTGGCACGGTCCCCTTGGAGGCTGGCAGTGGCTGGGGAGGGCAGGAAGGACTGGGGAAGGGATGCTGGGAAATGCCCCCTGGTCTTTGGCAGGCACCATTCTCCCGTGGAAGCTGTTGTGAAAATTAATTACCGTTTGTCCAGGGCTTTGAGATTTCCCAGATGAAAGACCTGGGTGAAGGAGAGTCATGATGAATATGTGTTTATGGTATTGACTTTCATCCCGAACATCCAGTGTGACCATCACATGTTCCTCCCCGGAATCTCCCACTGCTCCAACATCCTGGCCTCCAAGCGCCAGAAGCTGAGCCTCAGAATTAAGTCAGTACTAAAGGAGGAGAGGGAAGGGCAGGGGAAAGGTTGGTTCCCCATCATCTTGTACCTCAGAGGGCTACACCGAAGAGCTCCATTCCCCTCATTGTCAAAGGCAGGAAATTGCGATGGGGCAAGGAAATGGAGGAAGGAAGTCTTGGAGAGAAAGGTTAGGAATTGTACTGTTTGTATCACCATCCCAGACCTCAAGACTCTGCCCAGATTCGGCATGAGAAGAATTCTAGTACTGTCTGGATCTGGCCGTGCCAGTGCCGGCAGATTCATCCCTAGCTACTCAAGGCAGATGGAATTCATTCATCTTCGTTCCTCTAGCAAACAGAATCCGTTCTCTGTTGATTGCTTTTGAACACTTTCAGCCATAGCTGAATTCTGTTGTGCCCTCACTCTGGGAGAACTCTCTGGTTTGCTGGGTTCTTCTCATTTAGTCGTCGTTCTTCATTCCATACAAGATGATAACTGACCGTAAAGCCACTTAATGTGTTTCTAGGAATGGTGCAAAGCGGATGCAATGGAGAGAGGCCCTCGAAGGGGCCAGCCCCTACCTCAAGAAGACTCGGTTCTCCACGGAAAGCAGAGCTCCTGCTTCTAGGATGTTTAAACAATCTAAGAGGGCAGGCAGGCAGAAAGAAGGCTGAGCCCCGGAGGACAGTCGCGGATGGGAGAGCTCGGGATAATTTCCCAGGGACCCAAGCGCGGAGGCACAAAGGGACACAGCCTAAGTGGAGACAGGGAGGGGACCACCACGTTTAAGAGAGAGCATTTTCCTGAAAGTGGGGCCAGGCAGACAGGCAGGTGAGGCAAGTCTTGAAGGCCTCTCTTGCCAAGCTCAAGAACTGGGATTTTGTCCAGAGGTCAATGGAAACCCATTGTAAGCTCCTGAGCCAGACAACGGTTTGACGTTGAGTTTAAGAGGTGGGTGAAATGTTTTAGCAGGAGGTGAATTTTAGCATTTCTGAATCAGCAGCTCTACCAGGGAATTCATCTTCTTCGTCCTCAGACCAGCCCTGACTTCTGTGTCAGCTAATGACACACCAGCACCACTGTCAACTCCCCCGTGCTCTCTGACACATGAGCCGTGCGCACCAGCCTCGGAATTGATCTTGGTGGCGCTGGGTGACTTCCTCTTCCTCTCCCACAGAAGGTAAACAAAGTCGTGTAGGCAGGAGATCATTATCTTGTTTTGTGCCCTGTTACATCTTAAGCACCTGTGACAGTCCCAGGCCATGCAGATGCCTGATGCGTATTTGTGGAATGAATGAACAGCTGGGTTGATAAATGGAGTCTGTCACCTTGGCCCCAAGCCCCGAGGTGATCCTGGACTGGTCCTTCTTCCTCCTCTGCAGAATCTGTTCACTCCAGGTCTAGAGCTATTACCTGGGCTTCCCTCCTTGCCTGGTCCCTTTGCCGTCAGCCGCTGCCCACTCCACCAACACCAAGTTCCTTGGGGCAGAGGCTTCCCTTCCTCACCTCCCATGGGGCTCTGGAGCCTTGGCCACAGCAAGCCCCACTGACTTCTACCCCATCCTAGTGCAGGACTCAAACTCGATCCTCCATCTAACGATACGTTATTCCCATTCCATTATTGTTCTGGTTATGTACACTTCATGACAGGTAGACAAATGCTGAGGATGCTCCAGGCTAAGTATAGAGGGAGGAACTGAAGCGGGAAGGGCAGTTGTGGAAAATGTTGGTCCACATTGACTCAGAAGGAGAGAAAAGCATAGGAAAGCAAGTCAATGGGATGAGGGCCATGAAGGTGAGTCAGAAGCAGGGGCTGGAGAGGCGGACTCCCCAGAGATTATTTTGCCCTATCCACATGACCTATACCCCCCCCACTCCACTGTCTTGTCATTTAAAACAGAAAGAATCAGGTGCAGTGGCACACATAGGAGGCTGATGCAGGAGGATCGCTTTGAGTTAGTTTGAGGCCAGCCTGGGCTACATAGTGAGATTCTGTCTCAAAGCAACAACAACATCGAAACAAAAAAAAGAACAAAAGACCTGTAGTTAACACAGGAAAAGATGCCAGAAACAAAGTTAAGGGTACTTAGAGGGGCTGAGGCCAAAGGAGATCTTATTTATTAGTTTATGAGCTTATTATCTCTAAGAAATAACTACTAAAAATATAAGCAATTTCCTGACAAAAATTTCAAGGACAAAACCATGTAAATAAAAAGTAAGATAAAGCTAGGCACAGCGCAGGTCTGTACTCCCAGATACTCAGGACCTTGAGCCCGGGAATTCAAAACCAGCCTGAGCAGCACAAAAATAGTGAAAAAGAAAAGAAAAATAAACAAACAAAAAGTAACATGTAACTTATCAGCTATTTAAGGAAAAAACTATTCTAATATTTTGATGTCGATTATTTCCAGATTATATACATATAAATAATATATAAATATAATACATAATAAAATGCTCATATTTTATAAACCATAGTTATGAAAACTATCTTTTATATCTGTTTATATAATAATATATATGTAAATATATTCATACATTTGTTGTTGTTAATAAAATGAGAGCCACACGGTTCTGTGATCTGTTTTTTGATCACTTAATAATATGCAGTGGACACAAGGGAGATTTTACCAGTTCAAAGGGCAGTTTGGAAAGATAACCTTTGGGATAAACAGGAAGCCAGAGAAGATATATGAGTATAAAGTGAGCGGCGAAGCTCTGTGGTTTTGATAAATATTATTAAAGTAAATAAATCTTAGCTGTCCTGCCAGGTTAGGTAATTATTAGCTCTCTATCAGCAAAGCCACTGATTCATAGACTTATAGGAGGTTAGTACTTGAAGGAGGCTTTGAGGTTATCTAATTCCATCCCCTTACCTTCCTACTGAGAAACCATAAGCCCAGGGACATTAAACAATGAGCCTACAGACGCGAGGTTGTGAGTTTGATCCCCAGTACCAAAAAAATAAAAATAACGAACCTAAAGAGAAAGGACTGTAAGAGCACAGCGCCGGCCTGAGAACTGAGGCACCCGACTCCCAGTCCAGTGCTCTTGTTGCGAGCCACCCTGCCCAGTGGTGTATGTGCTCCGGCCTCACACTGATATGCAGAATGGGACAGGGTCAGGTGACCTCAGGACCAGTGGAGGCTGGCATGTTAAAAGGACAGCGAGGGCTGGGCGTGTGGCTCAGTGGCACAGCTCTTGCCTTGCATGCATAAGGCCCTAGGTTCGATTCCCAGCACTGCAAAAAAAAAAAAAAAGAAAGAAAAAAACAGACAGCAAAATGCCCTTGGGTTGGCCACTGGGGATAGCAGAGCCCAGCAGTTGGGAGTGGCTGGCCCTTGTGCCAGACCACTGAGAACCAATCCTGGCTCCCTTATTGCTGTACAGCTTTGGAGACAAACTCCCTTGCCTTCATTTCCTCATCTGTGAAAGGGGATTGTGGCTCCATCTACCACATCAGGCTGTGGTGAGAACAAAGAGAAAACGAGCACAGAGGGATTAGTGAGGCATCTGCCGCCTGCACTCCGAGGACAGAAAGTGCGAGCCACCAGGGTTACTCATGCTCTGACATGGAGGCCGATGGCCTTCCAGCCTTTCAAAGGTGCTGAAGATCAGATCACAGCTGTCCTTGATAGCGGGCAGCTGTAAAAAAAAGAGGCTCAGGGACACCCAGCTACGGGGCTATCGCCAATCTGCCCAGCACAAGGACAATGACTAAGAGACGGAGCCCCCAAAGAGGACATGGGGCCCAGAAGGGTGCTATGGTCAGGGGACACTCAGGGCCTGTCTGGGGCTCTCACAGGAAGTCACCCCCGAGTATAGTAATGAGGCCATTAGCACACTGCCCGGGCCAGCACGGCTTCCACAAACCAAGAGTCTAGAAAAGTGTGTTCCTCAGTGCTTATTTGAAAGGTAATTGACTTTATCAATAATAACACGAGTTATTATGGACTTCACAACGCATGCCAAAGCCAATGAATTACAGCAATAGCACAAAAATCAGGAAGGGGAACTGTAAGTATGCCATTAAAAGTTCTTTCACCATACACAGAGTGGGATAATAGCATCATTTGAAGGTAATGATAAAGATGTATATTATAAATCTTATTTGAAGCATTAACAACAACAAAAGAGGTATAACCAATAAGACAACAGTAGAGAAACTATGAAGTTATTTTTAAAAATCTCAATTTATCCAAAGGAAGATAGTTACAGAGGAAAAATTTACTGAGAATAGAGAAGACAAGAAAAAAGAAAGGCAAAATGGTAGATTGAAGCTCAACAGTATCAATTGTTACATTAAAAGTAATTTAAAAGACAGACAGACTGCTTTAGAAAACCAAAGACCCAAGCCAGGCATGGTGGCACACACCTGTAATCTCAGCACTTGGGAGGCTGAGGCAGGAAGATCATCATGGATTTGAGTCCCGCCTGGGTTATGTAGTGAGTTCAAGGCCAGCCTGAACTACATAGTGAGACCTTGTCTCAAAAAACCAAAAAAGAAAAGAAAAGAAAAAGCAAGACTCTATGCTGTAGTCAGGGGTTGCAAGGAGAACAATTACATACACGACACAAAATTTATAATACTATTTTATGATGATCACCTAGAGTTAAATGCAAGAAAGTGCAGGAAATCTGTCCGCAACACTAAAGACCTTGAAAATCCAGCTGAGGGCCTGGATCCTACAATAATGTCCTGTGTGATCCAGCTGGAGACCCAGAGCCCATATAATGCCTCCCACGAGTCCAACTGGAGGCCTAGAGCCCACAGCAATGACTCATGGAAGTCTGTTTCATAGATCTGGGCTGGGAAGGTCCAAAGATCAGCGGTGGAAGCTAGAAAGTCTATGCCAGCAGGATGAAGGATCTGTGCCAGCAGGCTGAGGGTTCTGCACTGGAGCCAGGAAGCAACACTCAAAGTAAGAACCAGGGCTCCCCCCAAAAGTACCATAGCCATCCTCAGTGACCTTGAGAACAGCTGAGTACAGGTCAGGAAGCCCAGCGTGACAACCTCTCCTGGATATTAAACAGCACTCGGCACACATCTTCCTCTCTGGAGCCAGGAAGCGATGCTTAACAGAAGGACCAGAGCTCCCCCAAAGTGAACCACAACCATTCTCAGCAACAAGGCCCTGAGCTTATCCAATGACAATAGCTGAATTCATATCAGGGGAGCCAGCATGACAAGCTCCTCCAGGAGAACCAACAGCCTCCAAGAACCATGCTTAGCAGAACCCACAAGACTACTCTTTCTCTCCAGGTCTCCTTTGTATGCTGGCAACAGTCCTCAAGTGGTCTATCCACACTCAGCACCATGCTGATTCAGTTCAGCTTGTGTTAAACTGACCACCAGTTTTTAATTTATAACACCCTATTACTCTGTTTACAAGAAAGCAACTCTATATATTGGTAGGTTTAATGTAATATAAAAATATATACCACATGAACACTAGTTACTAAAAAACAGAGTAGCAATATTAATGCTAGGCAATACACATAACACATCAATGAAGAAAGAGAAATATTTCTTAATAATAAAGAAGTAAGTTCCTCAAGGGTATACTCTTCAATCCTAACAGAACTTCAGAATATATGAAACAAACACTGATAGACTGAAAAAGAGATAGACAAATCCCAATTTTAGTTGATTATACTTTCTCAGTAATTGATAGAACAGTAGACAGAAAGTCAATAAGGATCAGAAGACTTGAACATTATCAATCAGCTTGACCTAATTGTCATCTCCACCCAAAAGCAGATTACACGTTTATTTTCCATGTGCACATAAAATATTAAAAATAGAATGCATTTTGGGTTATCAGATGAATCACAGAGAACTTAAAGGAATTAAAATGACAGCAGTATATTCCATAACTATCACAGAATTAAACTAGAAATCCATAATAGAAAGGTATTTAAAACAAAATTAAACCAGGCATGGTGGTCCATGTCTATATTCCCAGCACTCAGGAGGCTGAGGCTGTCAGTTCAAAGACAGCATGGGCTACATGGTGAGTTCAAGGCCAGCCTGAATTACATAGGGAGACTGTCTCAAACAACAAGAACAAAGTTAATCAAATGGGTCAAAAAAGAAATTACATGGGAAATTAGAATATATTTTGTCTTGGTTACTTTTCCCTCATTGCTAAGACAAAACACCTGACACCCAAAATTAGGGAAGGAAAGGTTTATTTAGCTTATAGTTTTTGGAGGTTTCAGTCCATAATCAGCTGGCTCCAAGGCAGGGTGGCATGGCACAGGGGCCACACTTCAAGGCAGCAGCCAAGCAAAAAACAGCTAGAGTAAAAGGAGGCAAGAGCAAGCCTCTTCTCTTCCCTTATATTATACACAAGACCCGCCCCCACAGGGTGGGTGTAGCATTCACTGAATCTCCTGGCCTTCCTTTGCACAGGATGAGGATATTTACAAAGTAAGAACCCTGGCTCCCTGCTGAGTTACTTAATTAAGCTTCTAGACCTCTCAAGTTGACACAATGTATAAACCATAACAATCCACCCCTTGTCAACTTGGCAACCTGACACATTTCTTTAAATCAGTCTCCAGATACAAAGGCATGCTTATTCTTAACATTTGCAACTTAATAATCCTCAAGAACCACCATTAAGTCTATCAACATTATATTACATTAGAAACAACATTTTGTCCCTGGACCCCCAAAGACTCATGCACATCCCTTTATGCAAAAGGTTTTAGTCCATCTGCAAGAGTTGCCAAAGTCCTAACAGTTTCAGCATTGCTGAAAAGTCCAAGTCCCAAATCTCCTCCCAGATCTATGGCACTCTTAACTGTAACCTCCGGTACAAATGAAAACAAAGTTAAACACTTCCTTTAAACACTTCCAGCATGTAAAGACACAAGATAAACATTACCATTCCAAAAGTTACAAACAGGGGAATACAAAGAATTGGTACCAAAAAAACACCAAAATCCATCAGGGCAAACATTAAGTCCTGGAGTTCTCACTCAGCATCTGAAGCAATCTGGTTGCAAGCTCTAAAAGGCTTGAATGATTCCACCTCTGCAGCACTTCCAGGGGTTTTAACTCCCACAGCTTCTCTCTTGAGCTGTCTTTGCTCCCTCATTATAGGCTTCCTTATATGATCCATGCTCATGGCTTTTCCAAACTTTTGGGTTCTCCATTACACCGTTGACTTCATATTCACAGCTTCACACACTGCCCTCTCAGGGGCACACTGCCTGGCCTCCCAGGCCTTCAGAAATCGGGGTGGAAGCCTTTTCAATCTCAGAACCCTTGCACCACGTGGATAATGCCAAGGTCTGCTGCCAGCTGGAGCAGTAGCCAGGCTCTCCTCTCTCTTGGCTGTAGGGGACAAGTGCCTGGATCACTGGGCACTCTGGACCTGATTCTGAAGAACAGATTCTCTATTCTGTCTCCATTCTGGAGCCTGGTGTGGCCACCACCACCATTCTGGAACATGATGCTCTGAGGCTTTCTCCTCCAAGCAAAGTCTTTCACTTTTGCAGTTTTGAGGCTGCAAAGCACGGGGACCAACTGCCTCTTCCTGTGATGCTTGCAGGCCATCTTTTTTATTCTGTTCCTTCTCAGCAGTGGAGATCTTAGCCCTTTCTTTATAGTCCACAGCTTTACTGGAGCTTCCTTTCTGGCCAAACTCACATTTTAAATTATCCTGCTGGGCTCTTTGCTTTTGATTTCCAACATAAATCTGGCTAAAAGCCCCCAACAATAGCCATGCTACCGTTTCAACATTAGGTTGCCTCAAAATTTCTTCTGCCAGATTAATTATCTATCACCCTTAATCTTAGTCTCAGGCAAAATCTCTGGGCATGGGCAGAATGCAGACAAACTTTCTGCCAAGCCATAACACACATCCTGTGGAGTCCAACAACCAATGCAGTCCTTTTTCCCAGAAGAAACCTCCTGAGCCTGGTCTTTACTGGCAGGCTTTCTACCAGCCTTCTGGTCTTCTGAGTTCTGACCAGAATCTCCCCTACAGAACAGCCTAAGCTGTTCCAGCTCTATGCATTCAGGTGACATCTCCAAACCTTTCCAAACTCTTTCCTAAAGACATTCCCCAAGGCTCCTGAACCACATGGTCAGGTTTAGTCACAGCAACAACCCCACTCCACTGGTACCAAATTCTGTCTTGGTTACTTTTCCCTCATTGCTGAGACAAAACACCTGACACCCAAAATTAGGGAAAGAAAGGTTTATTTATCTTACAGTTTTTGGAGGTTTCAGTCCATATTCAGCTGGCTCCAAGGCAGTGTGACATGGCACAGAGGCCACACTTCAAGGCAGCAGCCAAGCAAAAAGCAGCCAGAGTAAAAGGGGGCAAGAGCAAGCCTCTTTTCTTCCCTTATATTATACACAGGACCCCCCCATCTACCCACAGGGTGGGTGTAGCATTCACAAATCTCCTGGCCTTCCTTTTCACAGGATGAGGATATTTACAAAGTAAGAACCCTGGCTCCCTGCTGAGTTACTTAACTAAGCTTCTAGACTTCTCAAGTTGACACAATATATAAACTATAACATTTTGAATAGAATGAAAATGAAAACTTTAAATGTTAAAATTTATGAGCTGCCTAGAAGAAAAAGAAGTTTTAAATGTTTATATTAGAAAGGAAGAAAATGTAAAATCAATGGTCAGTTATTACCTTAAGAAGCTGCAAAATGAAGAACAAATTAAACCCCAACCCCAAATTAAACAGAAAGAAGGAAAAATAAAGACAAGCGTGAAAATCAATGAAGTAGAAAAAAAATCAATGAAACCAAAAGCTAGTTCTTTTAAAAGATAAATAAAATTGATGATCCTACAATTTTTAAAGTAATAATAATGAGCCGGGTCTGGTGGCACTTAGGTTTAACCCCAGCAACCTGGAAACTGAGACAAGAGGACTGAAAGTTCAAGCCCAGCCTGGATGATTTCATGACTTACTGAACCCTGTCTCTAAATAAATAAATAAATAAATAAAGGGCTGAGGGTTTAGCTCTGTGTAAAGGCCCTGGGTTCAATTCCAGTACTGAAAAAAAATTGATAGTAAGGAAATATTATCAACAACTTATGCTACACAACTTCAATGTGATGAATAAATAAGTTATTTGAAAGACACAAGCTACCAAAGCTCATGCAAGAAGAAATAAGTAACTGGAATAGCTCTATATCTACTAAAGAAATGGAATTATGGTTGAAAAACTTGACAAAAAGTATAAAACTTCAGCCCAAATGACTTTCCGGTAAATTCTATCGAACATTTCAGAAAGAAATATTACCAATTCTATACAATCCCTTATAAAACTCAGAGAAGGAAAGAACTCTCCCTAATCATTTAATGAGCATTATCTTGATACAAATAGCAAATAAATATGTCACAAGAGGAAAAAACCCTTCACAGACATAAAAATCTTTTACATTAAAATATTAGCAAATCAAACTTGGCAATATGAAAAAAGATAAAAAGATAATACATTATGGCAAAGTAGGGGTTATCTCACAAAGGTAACAGTCAAAACTCAATCCATGTAATAAAATTAAGGAAAAATTTCCAACATGATACAGTCAAAATTACTTAGGGACTAGAGGTATATCTTAGTGATAGAGCACTTGCTTAGCACATGCACGCACTAGGTTTGATCCCCTCAGGCACTGCGAACAAGAGAAAACAAAAACTTTGAGAACAATTTAACACCAGAAGTGCAAAACTAGTACATTTAAAGCTATAAAATGTTGTTGAAAGAAATTAAAGAAGACTTAAATAATTGTTAAGATACCTCGTTCATAGATTAGATTGCTTATTATCTTAAAGGTGGCAATAGCCAGGCATGGTGGTGCATGCCTTTAATCCCAGCACTCGGGAGGCTGAGGTAGGAGGAGCGTTGTGAGTTTGAGGCTGGCTTGGGCAAGACTGGCCTGAGCTACATAGTGCGACCCTGCCTCAAAAAACCAGGGCCATGAGTTTGGCTCAGTGGTTAAGTGCCTGCCTGGCAGACGCAAGGTTGAGAGTTCGATCCCCAGTACTGAAAAAAAAAAAGTCGGCAATACTCTGCAAATTGATCTACAAGCTCAACACAAGCTATATCAAATTCTAGCCATTTTCTCAGCAGAAATTGACAAGCTGATACTAAAATTCACATGAAAATTCAAGGGACCAGTCTTGCCAAAATAGTCTTTAAAAAGAGTAGAAAGTTGGACTCACGTTTACTCTTCTTTTTTTTTATCTTAAAGAGAATAAAACAAAACAGAACAAAAAAGATCAGAACAGTACAGTGCAAGCAACACAGCACTTCAGTGGACTCATGCTTTCTGATGTTAAAACTTACTACAAAGCTATAGTAATCAGCATAGCATGGTAATGATATAAAGATAGATACACAAACAAATGGAATATAGTCAGTGAAACACCAGCAGCATAAGCATAGACATATATATGTAAGCATGTATTGAACTTAATAAGGCAAACAGCATAAATAAAGAAATTTTGTGGGTCCAGGGATATAGTTCAGTGGCACAGCACCTGCCTGGCAAGCACAAGGTCCTGAGTTCTATTCCCAGTATCCTAAAAAAATTTTCACCAGATGCATTACAACAGAAGCTACATGAATAGCTTATAAGTCCATGAAATCATTCTGAAAGCATTATTAATGATGAAATACAAACTTTTAAAAATTCGGTGAGTTACCACCATGATTCTACTAAAATGGCTAAACTGAAACAAGCAAACAAAAATTCAAATCTGAGCTAGGATATGAAACGACTGGAACTCTTCATTCATTACTCACAGGAATGTAAAATGGTTCAACCACAGTGAAAAATAGTTTGGCCCTTCCTTATCAAATTAGACCATATACTTTCCATAAGGCTAGATACATGCTCATGAATGTCCATGGTAGGTTTATTCATAGTAACCAAAAGCTAAAAAAAAATGTTCACCACAGATAAACTGATCAATGCTGGCAGAGCCTCACCACGCGGTACTGTCTTGGTTACTCTTACTATTGTCTCATTGCTGGGACAAAATATCTGACATCCAAAATTAGGGAAGGAAAGGTTTATTTAGCTTACAGTTTTTGGAGGTTTCAGTCCATAATCAGCTGGCTCCAAGGCAGGGTGGCATGGCACAAGGACCACACTTCAACACAGCAGCCAAGCAAAGGCAGCCAGAGCCAAAAAGGGGCAAGAGCAAGCCTCCTTTTCTCCCTTATATTGTACACAGGACACCTCCTCCCCTCCAGGGTGGGTGTAGCTTCACAAATCCCCTGGCCTGCCTTTATACAGGATGAGGATATTTACAAAGTAAGACACCTGGCTCCCTGCTGAGTCTCTCAGTTAAACTTCTGACCTTCTCAAATTGACACAATGAACAGGTAACTGCTTGTGCTCTACACCCCAGGATGTAGAGCTGCTGAGTTACTTAATTAAGCTACTAGACTTCTCAAGTTGACACAATGTATAAACCATAACATGTACTATTCCAGCAATTAAAAAGAATGCATTATTAGTCCTCATGACATCAAGGGTGAATTGCAACACATTCTATTAAGTAAAACAAACCAGACTCAAAACTCACATACTGCATGACCCCATTCCTATGAAATTCTAGAAGAAGTACTATTGTAAGGGACAAAAACAAATGGGCAAGTGCCTGAGGGTAAGGTGTGGCAAGGAAAGTGAATGTGCAGGTGGGAGGAAATGTCCCGTGTGAGGATGACTGTGTGTATGTATTTGCCAAAACTCAGGTAACTGTAAACTTAAGGTGGGTGAATGTTTACTACATGCAAATTATACCTCAGTAGTTTTTTAAAGAAATTGTGGGGACCTTTATTTGCCATTGTGAAGAGAAGGGATAGTGACCAGGGGGGTATATAATATGAAATTCTGAAATCTAAAAAGCCTTCCCTGAAGAAGGGAGGCTATGGTTAAGACCCTAAATGAGTAGGATAAAGAGGAGGGATGTAGCAGAGCAGGTATGTGTGCAAAGGCCCTGAGGTCTGACAGCTCCCCACCACAGCATTTTTTTTTTTTTTTGGCGGCACTGGGGATTGAACTCATAACCTTGTGCCTGTCAGACAGGTGCTTAAGTCACTGAGCCAAACTCCCAGCCCTGGTTCTTTGAGGCAGGGTCGCACTGTATACCTCAGGCCGGCCTTGCACTCACATTGTAGCCCAAGCTGGCCTCGAACTCACAACACTCCTCCTACCTCAGCCTCCCAAGTGCTGGGATTAAAGGCGTGAGCCACCACGCCCAGCTTTTTTTTTTTTTTTTTTTTTTTTTTTTTTTTTTTGGCACCAGGGATTGAATTCACAACCTCACGCCTGCCAGGTAAGTACTTAAGCCACTGAGCCAAACTCCTGGCCCTCCCACCACAGCATTTCCAACAGAAATCCCATTTGTGCTTGGCCCACCCCTCACTTCCCTGCCATAAGGATCATAAGACATGTCCTCACAGTTAGTGACAGGGCCAGAATTCAGGCTCAGGCTTATGAAACCACAGTCCCTGAGTTGCTGGACATGACTGTATACCGTGGCTGAACAGTTAATTGAATCTTCTCTTCTGGCTGTCACTACCTCTGCTGACTCTTACTCATGTCACACAGTCTCTCATCCTTTCTCTGCCCTGATTGACATTATCTGGAAATGTAATCATGGCCGTGCAGTTCTATCTCCTGCTTCAGAAAAACCACCCTTAAATGAGCCCCAAATTAACTATTTTTTTTAAATTTAAAAAATTTTTATTTTAAAGAGAATAAAACCAAGCAAGATAAAACAGAATAAAGCCAATCAAAACAAACCAGTATAAGTGACACAGGACTTCAAAACAATAGGAAATCAACAATGGTTACCATAATGCCTCTCATTGTCTGTGAAATAGCTGTCCATACCTTCAGACATAGCAAAAATCAAACAAAACAGAACAGAATAGAACCAATAAAAACAAAACAGTGAATGCAATAAATGACTTCAAAACAAGATAACAGTAAAACCAAAATGGCTACCATCATATATCTTGCTGACTTTGAAACAGCTGCCCGTGCCATTGGATATAACAAAATCAAACAAAACAAAACAGAATAAAACTCAACCCAACAAAACAATGAAAATGATACAGAACTTCAAAACAAGGTAATAGGGAATTAACAATGTCTACCACCTTCAGAAGGAGATCCCCCATAGATGCCACACTGCATATCATTATCCTCTAAATAGATGATCAGACCACTGGCCCTAGACCTGCAAAGTCAGTGAAACACCAAGCACCACAAGTATCCAATTGCACTTCACCTGAATAGCTATCATTGCAGATCAGCCTGTTGATTGCAGTGTGGGGGTGTGGCAGGGGGCGGGGAGGTTGGCTCTTCTTGTTTTCCAGCCCACGTGCTGGAAGGGGCTGGGGTCTTGTTGTCCCCACAGCGGACCACACATGGTGCTGATTCACAGGGAGGGCTTACTTCTTGGAGACTTCTTGTTCTCTTCCCCCACAGTCCGAGAATGGCGCTGACTCACAGGAAAAGCTGGGGTCTGGCTGTCCCCCTGGCCTGTGTTCTAATAGAAGAGCAGGAAAGAGAAAAGCAATTTATTGAACATTCACTATGGGCAGGTTACACACCAGGCATTGTGTGTATGGCCTTTCATTTAGATGTGCACGATCCCTGTAAGATGTTTCACAGGTGACAAAATGAAAAGGTTACCCTCCCTGCCCAAGGCTACACAGCTAGAACCTGTGAGCATCACAGCTAAAGTACCCCAGGCATATTTTTTCTACTACACCACTGTTATCCAGAAAAGGAAATTCTAAAACTTTTCATATAAGGGCTGTAGACTACATGACCTTTTGAAATTATTTCTAGCCTGGCAGCTCCGGGGCATTAGGGGACTTGCTCTCAGTGTCCCACTCATTCCACAATGCGCCCTATCCCCTATAACACATGCTCACACATGCTGCCTTAGGGGACAGCTCTCCTTTTGGGCCCCAAGCAGAGATGTTTCCCAGACTCTGGCACAAGCAGTCATCTTTCCTGATTCTAAGGCCACTGTGCCCTGTGGATTGGAGGCACATTTTTTTTCATCTTCTCATCATAGTGATACATCTAAAGCTTCAACTTCTTGGAGATTTGTTCCTCTCAAGAAATAGCTTTTCTCCTAGTTGCTCGAGAAGTCTGGATGGGAAATGTACTGGAACTTCAGGGGCACCTTAAGACCCCATTTGGTGGCTTCTTGGTCTCTGTGAACCCTGTAAATGATGGCATGTGTGTTGAAGGGTGTGGGGTAGGGAGGAAGGGGAGGGATCTGACCCACTAAGACAGGCTTTAAACTTCAGTTACCAGTCTGGGGTTGTAGCTCAGTGGTAGAACACTTTCTTAGCATGTGTAAGGTCCTGGGTATAATCTCCAACATGAAACAAACAAACAAAACCAAAAACATTTAAATAAAATTAGACTATCATAATTTGGGGTGCCCCAGAGGTAGAACACGAGAGGTAGGGTTGGGTTTATCTGGCAGTTTCTTGGGCTTTCTTATGGGGCATTGAGCATTCTACATGGCAAGTTTGTCAAGCCTGTGGCAGGTCACACCTTCTAGTCGAAACTACTCTGTCCACAGCACCTGTGCAGGGAGTTGGGGCTAGACAGGGCCCCAAACTTAGAGGAAACTGATTGGTCCCATGGTGGACTCCTGACCCAAAGGCAGCGCACCTGTATGCTGACCAGTGACCAGCAAGGTGATATGGTGCCTTGGATTCTGAGTAATAAGGTAGCAGCCATTAATTAATCTAGAAACCTGTTTCCTGTAGGACTGGGAACACATTGGCAAATAGTCCTGGGGTAAGGGATCTTTGAGCAAGCTTGTAATCCCAGCACTCAGGGAGGTTGAAGCAGAAGGATCACAAGTTTAAGGACAACCTAAGCAATTCAGGGATTTAGCAAGACCCTATCTCAGGGATGATTTTGGCAGACTTTATCCCAAAGCAGTACCGAAATCCTCAGAAAACTCAGGGTAGAAGGTAGTTATAGGCTGGGGGGTGGGGGGGAAGGGCTGGGACGTAGTTTAGTGCAACTCAAAAGGAAAGAAGGAATGCAAAAAGGAGAAGAAAGAAAACAAGAAAGCAAGAAAACAAGCTCTGTGTAGAGGGCTGTCTCTCCCTACCACGAGAAAGATGGAATGAGCGGCTTTTGGTTCTGACGGTTTTTTATTCCCACTATGGTATTTATTGACATATTCATTCAACCAATTCTTACTGATTGATTGCATAACATAAATCAGGCCTTATCCTAGCTCACTTTTACTTTGACACTTTTTTGGGGAGCGTACTGGGAATTCAACTCAGGACCTTGTGCTTGCCAGGCAGGCGCTGTGCTGCTGAGTTATATCCCCAGCCACCTAGGTTACTTCTAAACTCAAATGCAATTCCTACTCTCCTGGAAGACAGACATTAAGCACAGATAAGTGAATGAATTTTAAACTTCGGCAAAATACGAAGAAAAGCTATAGGGAGCTACCAGGGATCCAACAGGGGTATCCGACCTAGTCTACAAGTCTAGGAAGGCTTCCCTGGCTGAGGTTTGAGCTGAGAAGTAAAGAACTAGTAGGAGTTAGTGAGGTGAAGGGTGAATTGAGGACATAGGTGTTCTAGAAAGAGGGACCAGCATGAGCAGCAGTCCTGAGGTAGGAGGCAGTGTGTCATGTCGAAGGGATTGTCAGAAAGTCAGTGAGGCTGGGATGGAGTGTAACAGGCACTGAACGTCTTTTGCATCTATCTGCAAGCCCCATTCTCTAACATGGCCTGAGGAGACTCTCTTCACTGGAAACAAAGACCAGTGGACAGAAGCAGCTGTTGTATGCTCCAGGTGTTCAGAGGGGAATGAGCTGGAGGAAGTAGCTTCATCCTGACTTCCATTCACTAGCTGTGTGACCTTGGGAAAGTTCTGAGGTTCAGTTTGGGCATCGGCAAATGCAGACAAGGAAAAATTTGCATAGGCCTGAGGTGAGATCTAAATAAGATGATGCCTGGGTACTTACCCAACTTGATTTATGGTACATAATAGGTGCTTAACGTATCCTTGTGATATTAGCCAAGTGGCCGCGGAAGGGCTCGGGCTCAGTAAGAACTCACTTCTTTCTGCACTCAGTCAGGACAGAGGTGATGGCAAGACTAACACTGACACAATCTGGATTGAAAAGTTACTGAATTGGGGGTAAAGAAAATGGCAGAATAGTGATAAATAGCAAAATTCAAAATTCATCCTCTCCAAGGTCTGGAATCCAGAGTGGGGGAGATGGAGGGGAAAGAGGAGAAGATAGGGGGAGAGGAGGAAGGGAGGGAGGGAGGAAAGGAGAGAGAGAGGGAGAGAGAGGTGGGAATCAGAAAGGAAGTGACAGGAAAACAATCAGAAGCTACAGGGAAGTTGGAGACATGGTCCACAGCGGAAAGAAAAGAAGGAAGCGATGTGGACTCTCCTGCTCTTGGGTCACCGGGAGGAGAATGGGATAAACGAGGTAAGTGCCAAGGGCTGGAAGACGTAGGGAGAAATGGCAGGAGAACCCCTGGCCTTCGAGAACTGCCAAAACAGTGCGGGGTTTTGCTCCACACAGCGGGCAACAGCTGAAAAGAGAGTGCAGGCCCCGGCCGTTTCACCAGAGGGCTTCAGAAGGTGTCACTTTCCCAAGGTGTTGTTTAAATCTGGGACTCAGAACAGGTGAAGAACAGCTTAACTTCAGGGGAGCCAGTGTTATTCTCCCAGAGCGACAGGAGACAGCCGTGGACGGGGAGTGGGCCAGGAAGAGGTCCCTGAGAAGTTTCACCTCAGGCTGGGAAGGGCACAGGCCCTGTCCTCTGTGGTGAGAAGCCAGGCCCAGCCGGAGTTGCCCTCAGAAACAGCTGGGCCTGGGAATGCCTGCCAGCATTAGTAACCTTTCCCCTGCGGCCTCCATCCAGCCCAGACCTGAGGTCCAAATGCCTTCCCTTCTACCAGTGGGGGCAAGGACACGTCTCAGTCCAGACAGTGCCACAGCCTGGGGCAGACAGAGGGGCCACTGGAGTGGGGTGTGTGCCTCACCACTCTGCAGGCCATGAGGCTAGGTGGAGACTCGCTGGACTCCAAAACTGCAGATCCCAGAAGGAAACCACTCATTCAAAATTACAGGGAAAGCTAGGAGTGGTGGAGCACGCCTTTAACCCCAGCACTCAGGAGGCTGAGGCAGGAGGATCGTAGTGAGTTCGAGACCAGCCTGGGCTACAAAGTGAGTTCAAGGCCAGCCTGAACTGCATAGTGAGACCCTGTCTCAAAAAATAGGGCTGGGGATTTAGCTCAGTGGCCTAAGCGCCTGCCTGACAGGCATGAGGTTGTGAGTTTGATCCCTGGTAAAAAAAAAAAAAAAAAAAAAATCACAGGAAAAGAATTTTTTTGGACTCATTTTTTTCTTTCTTCTTTTTCTTACTCCTTTTTTTCTCTTTTTCTTTTAATTTTTTCTATTTTTATTCTATATATTATTTCTTCCCCCCCTTTTTTCCTTTGTTTTTTATTTCTCACTGAAGTCTTTTTTCCCATTACCTTTATCTAATTCTATAAATATCCTTCTGCTTTAAATTAGGATCTTTTGTCTCACTTTTCTCTCCTCCTTCTCATCTCTCATTGTTTAGTTTTTCAAAATTTTCTTTCTGCATCCTCTCATTCTTAACCCCCTATATCTTTAATAGTATAACTATTAAGCCTTATCTTTAGTTAACTCTATGTTACTACTGTTGAGTTCTTTTCTATCATTAGTAGACATATAGTTATCACATTTAGTAGATATTTACTGTATGTCAATATTTGTTTTGTCTTAGGGTTTATACTGTAATTATAGATTTCTTTTCTAAGGGTAGGGGTAGTATAATATTGGTTCTAATGTTAACTCAATATCCAGTTTGTCTTGGGTAATATTATTGTTGCAGAATTACTTGATACTGCCAAGGATGCATAATTTTTGCTATTAATAGGTTTTTTTTGGAATGATAATAACCGGATTATCTTTGTCACATTAACAATACCATGGTCCCTGGAGAACTGGGTGATGACCCAATTACACTGCATCTCCCCCTTCCTGTATTAACAGAGGTGATGGATCTTGGGACAAAAGTGAAGGATTATCGTTATCCATGCCCTGAGTTCATCACTGAAAGCAGACTAACTAAAGAGACCTTCATACTAGCAACAAAGCCTTTCCACTGTAAGCAACCACATATCAAAGTACAAAACAAAACAAAAACCAAGGGACACATGAGAAGACAAGGAAACAAAGTGACTCTCAAAACACCCAGTTCCCCCGGGGCCAATCTGTGGAGTACTGAGGGGGAAGAAAACAAAAACCACACAGCTGAATTATTCAAAAGGATAACAGAAGAGATTTTTAAAAGATCAGTGAGGTGCTTGGCAGGTTCAAACAAAATATAACTAATCAGATAATGGAGGCCATAAGCAAAACAATCAGGGAGTCTACAGGAGACAATAATAAAAAGCTAGCTGAGCTAAATGAAATAATATAAAATATGAAGCTACAGTGTGAACAAACAGCTTAGCAAAGAGCTAGAGTCGAGGAAAACGTCTTAAAACTCAGGAGATTTTAAAAAATATATATTGAAAGTTTGGGCAGCAAAATGGATCAGTGTGAAACCAGAACACCAGAATTAGAAGACAGGGATGCTTTCAAAGACCAATTACTCAGAGATACCTTAAAAACAAAAGAAGAACAAGAAAGAATGGATTCAATGGCTGCTAGCTGACACAGAGATGACTATCTAAGATTAACTGCAATTAATGAAAACTCAGAAGATAGCAGAAAAGGCATAAGAAGCCTCTTTATAGAAATAATAACTGAAAACTTTCTAAATATTGTGAAAGTATTAAGCACATACATAAGAGAGCATATCGAACCCAAATAGACACAATCAAGGAAGAACCTCTTCACATCACAACACATCATAATCAAAATACCAGAAGTCCAATATAGGGACAGAATCTTAAAAGCTGGTACAGAAAAGTTAAGAGTCACTGATAATAGCAAACACATTAGAATTACAGCAGACTTCTCAACACAAACCTTAACAAGTTCATGATGAAGCCATAATTCATGTCTAACTGCCAGGTGGCTTTGACCCACTGGTGGTACATACATGACTGTCACATTGGGCAACCTGTGGTACAAGCTGCCTGTATCACTTGTGGTTCAAGCCAGTGGGAATGTGTTAAAGGACAGGGGAGCCTGAAGTGTTTCAAACTCTAAAAGATAATAACCTCCAAGCCAGAAGAGAGAAGTCAGAGCCTCCTGAGAATCCGCCATGCTGTGACTGGGAGGATCCAACAAGAAGCCAACTAGCCAGGCTTTCTGGTAAGCTGTGCGAGCCGCACAGTTCCAGGAAGAAAAAAGTCAGCACCTTTCATGCGCCTACAGCTGCTGGGCTGAGAATCAACCCCATCCTCCCACACCACCGTAGTGTAAGCAACCTGCTGGTTTGAAGGACTGACTGAGTTGATACCAACTAAGGTACCTAAAGCAACTAAATGCTTGTATTGTTTGGTTGATTTTGCAGGCCTGGGGCCAGCAGTCTGAGCATCTCTTGGGAGGATGACAGCATGCAATGTAGCAAATATGGGGGATCTCCTTCTGTCTTGTCTTTGAAATCCAATATTGTTCTCACTGTTTTGCTTTTGCTTTCAGAAGATTAATTCTTTTGCTTTATTCAATATTCTGTTTTGATTAGTTTTTTTCTGCTTTGTTTTTGGTTTGATTTTGCTATACCTGATGGAATGGACAAATATGGTGAAGATAACAAGATATACTATAGTAGCTATTGTTGCTTACCTAGCATCCTGTTTTGAAGTTCTGTACCAATTTTGCTGCTTTGTTTTGATTGGCTTTGTTCTGTTTTATCTTGTTGGATTTTACTGTCTTAAAAAAGCAAAACAAAAAACCTTCAAGCCAGACTTACCTATTCTGCAAAACTTTCTTTCAAAACTGATGGAGAAATAAGGCATTTCCATGATAAAGAGCATCTCAAGAAATTCATGACCACCAAACTCAGCAGTGCAAAAAATTCTCAAGGGTATCTTTGCAAGAGACAATGAATCCAACAATGCCAAAAAAACCTAATAGAATGAATATACCAGGCAGGGTCAGCACTTAAGCAGAAAGGACTGGGGGAGGTAGAGAAGAACTCAACAACAGGGAAATCGTTGGGGACCACAAATTCACAATCGCTAATTTTGCATGCTTCCCTAGGGGATGAATGGAGGCCTGGGAAGGTTGGTATCACCCTTTTGAGATTTCCCATTATCTCTTTAGGGATGGGCCATCCTTTCCCACTCACTAAGACTAAAACTAAAAGCACTAAGATTAAAGAACACTCCAGGGCAAGATCCTTCTTAGCATAAGATTGCCTCTGCCCTCTTGAGTCATGGATAATCTCCTCCTCAGATCCCCACCTGGATGGATAAGTGTTGAGGTTCTGTTCCCTCATGGCCTTTTGTTCCTTGTGAACAACTAGTGATCCCGGATCCCCGCTGTCCTGCCATTTTGCCTCTTGTTGTTTCTTTGTGTCTCACCATCCACCATAACACCTGGCAGGAGATTGGAGGCTCACTGCAGGGGTCGCTGATAAAAATAATCCAATGAAGAAGCAGAGCCACACCTTCCTGGGAACCAGGCTCCACCATGGAGATGGGAAAGAAACTCAGCAAGAAGCAGAACCACGTCTTCCCATGAGCCAGCTGGTGAGCAGGCTGGGAAACCATGGGAATAAGAAGAGCAACTCCACTGCTCCCCACCCCCACCCCACCCCCACCCTCACCGCAGTAAGCAACTAGCTGATTCAGAGGAACTCGGGATGAGATGATAGCAACTAAGGTGAAAGGAATGGCTAGGTGCTTATATTGTTTGATTGACTTTGCAAGCCAGGGGCTAGTGGTCTGGGCATCTATTTGGAGTATGGTAGTGTGCACTGTGGCAACTGTGGGGATTTTCTCCTGTCTCGTTTTTGAAATCCAATGTTTTGTACCGTTTTACTCTTTTGTTCTATTCCTGTGTCTGGTAACCTGAGCAACTATTTTGAAGCTAACAATATGCAGTATCACAACCATTGTTAAATTCCTATCATCTTGCTTTGAAAACCTGTATAGCTGTTGTTTTTTTCTTCTGTTGTCATTTTGCCTTCGTTGTTTGGGTCTGTTTGCTTCTTGATTTATCTGTTTTTTATTTTTTCCCTTTAAAATAAAAAAATTAGTGTGCATTAATTTTACAAAAAAATATTAATCCAATGACAGGAATGAGTCAATACCTTTCAGTAATAACTTTCATGTGAATGGTTTTAATTCCTCAATCAAAAGACACAAACTGGTAAAGTGGATCAAGAAACAAAACCTAAAAATACACAGTATACAAGACATACATTTAACCCAAAAAGAAATATACAAATTAAGAATCAAAAGATGGAAAATGATATTCCATGAAATATTCCAGAAAAAAAGCAGGAGTAGCTATCCTAATTTCAGAAAAAAGTGAATTTTAAACCAAAACTTATCAGAAGAGGCAAAGGTCACTGCATATTGATTAAGGAAATAATTCAACAGGAAGAAATAACAATTATAAACAGATATACACCAAACACCCAACTTCATAAAACAAACACTACCAGACATAAAAAATCAGATAGGCACCAACACAATTACAATGGGGGACTTTGATAACACATGTCACAAATAGACATCAACTAGACAAAAAGAAAAGAAAAGAAAAGAAAAAAATCAGTGTTAAACTAAACTTTTGAACAAATGGACTTGATATCTACACTTGAGAAAAATAGAATGCACATTCTTCTCAGCAGCACATGGTACTCTATCCAAAATGCTAGTGCATAAAAGCATACTTCAGTAAATACAAAAGAATTGAAGTTATCCCATGCATATTATCTGATCATAGTCCAGTTAAACTAGAAATCAATGTCAAAAGAAACCACAGAAATTATATGAACACATGGAAATTAAACAATACCGTCTTTGATAATCAATGGATAACAGAAGAAATCAAGAAATTAGACAGTTCCTAGAATCAAACAATAATGCCAGTACAACATTATAGTTGTGTATGATGCCAACATCAGAAAAACAGAGTGAGTCCAAATAAATAACCTAGTGATGTACTTGAAGTTCCTAGAAAAAGAACAATCGACTCCAAAACAAGTATATGGAAAGAAATTATGAATATCAGAGCAAAAATTAATGAAATTGAAAAAAAAACCATAAAGAATCAATGAGCTGGGCATGGTGGCACACACCTACAATCCTGGCACTTGGGAGGCTGAAGCAGGAGGATCTCCATGAGTTTAAGGCCAACCTGGGCTCCATAATGGGTTCAAGTCTAGCCTGAACTGCACAGCAAGATCCTGCCTCAAACAAACAAACAACAACAACAACAAAAAAAAAAAAAAAAAAAAAAAAAAAAAAAAAAAAAAAAAAAAAAAAAAAAAAAAAAAAAAAAAAAAAAAAAAAAAAAAAAAAACCAAAGAGCTGGATCTTTGAACAACTAAATGAAATAGACACCCCCCAAAAAAGACAAACACATAGCTAATCTTACCAAAAAAGGATGTAAATCAATGCAATTAGAGATAAAAAGATGAAATCACAAGAGACGTGGACGCTCTGAAATTCACAAGATCATTAGTAACTACTTTGAGAATCTGTACTCCAATAAAACGGAGAATTCAGAAGAGATGGATAGATTCCTAGAATGTGAACTACCACAGCTGAATCAAGAAGACATAAGAACCCTGAATAATCCAATATCAGGTAATAAGACTGAAGAAATAGTAAAAACAAAAACAAAAAACTGCCAACAAAGAAAAGCTTAGAATTATATAAGAACATTAGGGAAGAGCTAATGCCAATACTCTTCAATCTCTTTAATGAAATCAAAAGAGAAAATGTAGTCTGAAACTCATTTCTGGAAGCTAGTATTACCCTGATTCCATAATCAGAAAAAGACCCAACTAAAAAAGAGAACTATAGGCCAATCTCTTTAACAAACATTGATGTGAAAATCTTCAACCAAGATATTGGCAAATAGGATGCAACAAATCATCAAAACTATCATACATCATGACAAAGTAGGATCCATCCTAGGATGCAAGGATGGGTCAACATATACATCAATAAATGTGATATATCACATAAACAGAAGCAAGGACAAAAATCACATGATCATCTCAACTGACACAGAAAAAGCCTTTGACAAAATCCAACATTCATTCATGATAAAAACCTTGAAGAAAAGTATAAAATAACCTTATCTCAATATGATAAAAGTCACTTTGTGACAAACTAAAGGCCAATACCATATTAAATGGGGGAGAAACTGAAAGCTTCCTTTCTAAAATCAGGAAAAACACAAGGGTTCCCGCTGTTACTGCTACTATTCAATATAGTTCTTGAAATATTAGCCAGAGAAGACCAGAAAGAGAAAGAAATAAAAGGAATATGAACCAGAACATACCTAGAATAATAAAAGCAGTTCTGGCCAACAAAGACAAGGCAGGAGGAATCACAATTCTGGACTTCAATGCATTCTACAAAGCTACAGTCATAAGAACAGCGTGGTATTGGAACAAAAATAGACATGTAGATCATTCAAACAGAACTGAAGATGCAGAAACAATTTCAAGAACATTCAATTCCTTAATCTTTGACAAAGGGGCTAAAATTTACCCTGGAGGAAAGACAGCCTCTTTAAC
The DNA here is from genome assembly GCA_004363535.1 of Dasyprocta punctata. Taxonomy (NCBI): domain Eukaryota; kingdom Metazoa; phylum Chordata; class Mammalia; order Rodentia; family Dasyproctidae; genus Dasyprocta; species Dasyprocta punctata. The sequence goes on along the minus strand of RJWM01002300.1, from coordinate 35,329 downwards.
AAATGGTGCTAGGAAAACTGGACATCCACATACAGAAGATTGAATCTAGACCCATAAGTCTCACCATGTACCAAACTAAAATCAAAATGGATCAAACATATAAATACTAAAACAAAAACATTTTGTCTACTCAAAGACAAAATAGGTAAAACTTAAAGACGTAGGCATAGCCAAGAACTTTTTCTTTTTTGGAGGCGGGTAACTGGGAATTGAAATCATGACCTTGTGCTTGCCAGGCAGGCACTGTGCCAGTGAGCTATATTCCCAACCCATCCTGGACTTTCTGAACAAAATCCCAATTGTATAAGAGATAATAGCAAGAAGCAGCAAATGAGATCACACCAAACTGAAAAGCTTCTGCACAGCAAAAGAAATACAATGGGCTACAGAGACAACCTAAAGAATGGGAAAAAACTGTGCCAGCTGTTTCTTGAAAAGACTAATAGCTCAGTGGTACAATGCCCACCTGGCAAGTGCAAGGTCTTGAGTTTGATCCCCAGTACCAAAAAACAAAACAAAACAAGAAAACCAAAAAACCTGGTATCTAGAATATACAAAGAACTAAAAAAATAAAAAAGACCCCTCGAAATAAAAGACTCAATCACAAAATGGGTAACTAAAATGTACAGTTCTCAGAAGAAATACAAATGGCCAGCAAACACATAAAAAAAGTTCAGCAACACTGACCATTAAAGAAATCCAAATTAAAATGATACTGATAGCCCATTTTACTCCAGAAAGAATTGCTATCATCCAGAAATCAGATAATGCAAATGCTGGCAAGGGTTCAGGGGAAAAATAATCCTTCTGTATTACTGATGGGAATGTAAACTAGTGCAACCATTATGGAAATCAGTATAGAGATTCATCAAAAACTAAAACAAGAAATTCCAGTCAATCTAGCTATTCTTCTCCTAGGTATCATTCCAAAAGAGTTAATCATCATAGTATAGTGACACATCATATTATAGTATACCCATGTTTATAGCAGCACAATTCACAATTAAATCTTGGATGTAACCTATATGTCCAGCAACAGATGAACAGATAAAGAAAATGTGGCATTGATATACAATGGAGTACTATTTTGTCACAAAGAAGGATAAACTTAAGTCCTTTGTAGGAAAATGGATGCACCATGAGACCAAAATGTTAAGCAAAATAAATCAGATGCATAAGCTTAAATATATCTGTTTCCCTCACATAAGAGACCCCAAATATAACTAAAGAGCAAAATAGAAGATAGATACAAGAATGGGGAAGAAAAGAGAGACGAAGGTGGGCAGGAAAGTAGGGAAAAAATGCAGCCAAGGAGGAAAGGTGAGGAAGAGGATGTAAGAAGAATTAGGACATGTTATGTACATGGACCAATTCTTCATGGTGAATGTAATCCTTATGTACTGCACACAAGTACTAATAAAAAATAGAAGTTAATGAACACTCTATCACAGGGAACATAACTGTATCTATCGGCTGGCCTCTCTGGGGATTTGGGGCCTGCGGCATGCAGAGATGAGAGAGAAGGAGTGGGCCTGGAGACATTGGTCCAACTGCAGAAGCCCGCTCCCGTCTGGGACAGGAAGTTCAGTGAACAGTCATCAGAATCATGAAGTCTGTGAGGGAGGAGCCACAGGCTCTTGTCCCTCCACGAATTCCAGGATCTGAAGGTGCTCGGACCAAGTGGATAACCACATCCAGTGTAGGGAGGGTCAGAAGAGTCTGTGTTGTAACTGGATAATCTGTCTACTCATGCTAGGGCTCCCCAAGGAAGGGGACCACCGGGACACAAGAGTGAGACCCCACGCAAGAAGCCAAGGCCTCAGCTATGGGGCCGGGCTCTGGACAGAATCCAGAGAGAAATACAGCACTTGGCCACATCCCTGAGCAGGCCCATTTCCAGGTCTTTGCACCAAGGGGATTCACGAGTGCACAGGGCCCCTTCCAGCATGCTGGGTAGGAGGTCGAGGCTGCTTACACATCTTGTGCCCCCTCCATCAGGTCCAGCTCAGAAGTGGGATCACAGAGATTCTCCCAGACACATCTCTGCCTGGGAGGATCCTGGAGACCCACGGAGGTGTTTCTCAGTCAGAGGCGAAGGGACTGCACAGCACCAACTCGCATTTCCTACTCGGCACTGGAAGCCAGAGTAAGGTCTGTCTTGGCAAAAAATGGAGTGAAATTAATGAAGAGACATAAGCGGAGAGCTCCACAGCCACCCCCAGCCGTGGGGCTCCATTTGGCCTATTCCCCGGTGACTCACCAGCTTATGAGCAATCCTCAGATGCCTGATTCGGAGGGCTTACTCAGCCTGCGGAGAAAGACTTTAATGCAATCAATCGAAAGTCAGCAAGTGGGACACGGCTTAGCACACCACCCCACAGCCTGCACGGGCTTCCTATCCCCCGCTCTCCGTGCTTGAGGTCCCTCAGGCCTGCACGGTGAGCAGGCTTCTGGGTCCTTCTCCAGGGTGCAATCTGGAGATGGGGAACTGGAAAAGATCAGGCATCAGCGAGACCGAGACCCGAAGTCTGGTCTGTAGAGGCTGAAGATTAGCTCCAACACACTGAAGTGAGGGTAGGGTGAGGGCTAGACCCCAGGACTTCTCCTGCCAACGGATATTCTCCATGGAAGCACCTAGCGGATTAAGCAGAACAGCTGAAAGAAATCCAGCCCTGCTGGTGCAAGTGGCCTTCTTACCTGTGAGCTTCCCAAGGAACCTGTAGAGGGTGATTTGAGGAAATGAAAGGCGTAGAGAGCAAAGCCCCAAGCAGAACCTGTGAGGTGGTGTTCGGGGAGAGCTGGGCTCTGCTGCCATCTTACTACTTGCTAACACAGTATACTCTAGAGTTGTTACAGGCCTCTTTGGGCCCTCTGAATTGAGGGGTACGGCTGGAGCCCCCACGTGAAGTACTGGCTGACCAGGGTGGCATAAATTCCAATCAGTTCCGTTTGCCCTGATTAGTAAATAGGCCCCAAGAGTTAGGGTGCGCAGGGCAGCACAGGTGTGGGGAGAAGCTGCTATTGCTCCTTCCTTCCACCAGTGCAGAGGAAATTACTTGAAGGCAGGCTGGTTCTGCCTTAGATTTAAATCCACTCACTGAGGGATTTACCTAGGAACTCCTGAGGGTGGTATCTAGAATTTTGTTGAAAGAATTTGTTAAAAATGTGTGGGGAGGGTTTCAGGTCTTTACACTGACACTTCACCTAGTTTGCATCATCTCCATGGCCATCGAGTCCCTATCTTCTTAATGTGCCAAGTGTCAGGCAGGGAGAGGGGCGGCTGGCCACAGGGTTGGCGCTCAGGTTGGCTGGAATCAAGGGACTTGAACTTCCAGGCACCTGCAGGGCCATCTAAGTTTGGTTCACCCCATTACACATATGAGGAACCTAGGGCTCAAGCCAAAGTCTCTGCCTTGGGGTGATTAGTGAAGGGCCCAGAGTGGGCAACACCCTAACCATCTCCCCGCAGGGCTTAGGGAAGCCCTTCAGCTGGACAGCGATGTTCTGTGTCGGTCCTGGTTAAGGTGACTGACTCGTGAGCAGACGGACAGCTTCACACCCCAGCTGCGCATCCCCACCTCCACCCTCCTGTCATTTGGAGATCAAATCCAGGGAAGTAAGTGGGTTGCCCCTTGTCCGAAGGTATCCCTACATTACCCCACCTCACCAACTACACGGAGAACTGCTTTTATCTTACTATTTTTATTTTGCACTATAAAAAACAACAACAATAATCAGTAACATACTGCTTTTCTTCACATTCATATGGGTTTTATGAAATTATTGCCTTTTCCCCTGGAAAAAAAAACCTAGACCGAAAAGTACCACACTGCAAAATCTATAGATCCCAGAAGTCAGTAGCTTGAAGATAACCCCAGGGGCAGGAGAAACATAAGTGTCACGAGAGATGAGACGTAAGCACACGGAGGGACACAGCAGGCCAAGGAGTGACGGTTTTCAACGCCACTGCCCCAGAACACACAGCGGGCACTCTGTTCTCCAGGTACCCACTGCCACCACCTCGAAGAGGTGATTTTAGGTTTATGGTCTGAAAACTTTGCAAAGGATACCACAGTTGCTCCCAAGAGAGGCGCAAGGAGACAGGTTCAAGTAGGAGCAAGAATCATGCCGAAGTCCAAGGTCAGGGAAGAAACTCGCAGTGAAAAAGTCACCCGGAAGAGTCAACATCTGGCTACTTCAACCAATTGCCTCCCCTGGGCCCAAGAGGAATCTCTGAAACATTTCAGGGTTTACACTGGCATAGACATCGTATCCCTACAAACCCAACAGGGCGACTTTCCTGACAAGGCAGGGATCAGTTTATGCCTTAAAGCAACAAAGACGGACACGGACACTGCCAAAGTCCAAAACATAAGGTGGAAATTGTGCTTCCTTCAAGATGAATTGGCTTTGTAACTGCCTCTTCTCCAAGTCCAGCAACTTCTCTCCCCCGTGTTGCTGTAGGTATTTATTGCCTTATGCTTGAAATGAGAAGGCGAATTCTGAGGTGCCAGGACAGGTTGGTCCTGAGAGGGCAGGGGGTCTGGAAGAACAGTAGTGAGCACACACTGTGCTATCCTAATGGCTTGGCCTTCCTTAGGTCCCAAGGACCGATCCTTGAGGTCAGTCTGAAGCTCATCTGTGCTGCAAGCCTGGTGACCACTCACTATGTCACTGGGACAGTGTGACAGAGAGCGGTCTTCAGTATTGCACAGGAATGAAATGTCCACAAACTTGAACAAAATCACAGTTGCTCTGGGGGCTGGCCCGGCACCCCATCCAAGTCTCAGCAGGACGTGGCTGTGGCCACAGGACTCCTGTGGAGCTCTGTGACCGTCGAGAGGGTGGGCACTGGGGCCAGCACCGAGGTAGGGAATGCGCAGTAAGCACCCTGCATGTCAGGGCTCAGAGTCTGCAAGTGGTCTATGAATGAGGGGCCTGCTGCCTCCCCTTGGCAGGAGGGAGGCTGGGGCTTGGGTGTGGAAGGCAGGATCTCCGATTCATACTGGAGGAGCTGGCCCATGAAGCCGAAGTTGGGTGAGATCACATTCCTCCTCTGCTTGATATAATCAAAGGCCTCCTTCAGGCGGAACTGCTTGGTCTTCATGAGGTAAGCCATGCAGATGGTGGGCGACCGGGAGACCCCAGCCTCACAGTGGACCAGGACCTTGCCTCCCTTTTCCCTGATGCAGTCTGAAAGGAAGAAAGGAGTGGGAATGAGTTCAAACTGGAATCTGAAACCAATGTCAAAGCACAAGAACTGAATGCTGATGTGACTTAGTTATCACACCACCATGCCCGTGCAGGAGCTATGGTCCTATTAGCTTTGCCAGTCCTTAGCATCCCCTGGTGAGGATAGTGCTTTCGGGGTCTCACTCTCACTAATGTCTGTCGCCTTGTGATCATCCTAGCATCTCAGAGTGTTAGGATTACAGGACTGTGCCACCACACCCACTCTGGAAGTGCCATCAAAATTTGAGTTCCACCGATGAGGTTCAAGATGGCACTAGAAAATCTTTGAAACTGTATGCATATTTTTCTCAGAGCATCCCAGATTCAAAGGCTGACTTGGAATAGAAATTCTTGCTTCCCTAGGTTTGCTTCTAATAGCAACAACCTAGCCCCCACTCTGGGAGAGACCTGCCAATCTCCCTGGGCATCCTGTCTTGCTGTGCCAGGGCAGGATGCTTGGCTCAGCCCCCAGGGTTCTCACAACCATATAATAAATAATGTCTAGCCACTGATTATAGCCCTGGCTAAGTGACGCTCACTAGACAGGCAACACAAATGGCTTTTGCAAACTCCATCTTGCTCAACAATGGGAGTAACTGCTGTAAAGTTGCCGAAGTGAGTTAGCATTCTTTAGCTCAGTATGACCAAAGGAGGAGCCCCCTCCTTTCTTGTTCTACCCCTCCCAGCAAAAACAGAAGGCCAACTGTTAAAAATGGGAAAGGGTGAAAGGTGAATACGTGTCAAATCAAAAACCACAAACAAATACCGTCTTTCTAATTCCCTCTCTTGCTAATGAGGAAACAAATCACAGGAAGTTAGATACAGCTGGCACTCTGTTAGGCCACAGTATGCAGAAGCAAAGATTTCTGAAGGGGTAAAACATCAGTCCTCTTACTACCCTCCACCCACCTGCTCCAAGTTCAAGAAGTTTGCACATGATTATGCAACATATAAAGGAAAAAAATTTCTAAAGGGACAGGAAGAAACCCCACAGAGTCCCCATCTAAACAAAAAACCCCAGAGGACACCCAGGATGGCTCATTAGTGGAACTCCGATACAAACAAATAAACCTTCCAAAATAAAAATCCCTGTAAATTGGTTCAAAGAGGACACCCAGGTCCCTAAGATTATAGTCATGCCTCTTATTTCCCTTTGCTCTTCTGTTTCGTTTCCTCTGGGTACAGCTTTTAGCAGGCCCAGAACCGCGTCTGTAAATGCCAAGGGCCTGGAATGCACCACTCCTAGAACCCTCTACACCTTAGAGGCCTGCCTTCCACATGACCCTCTTCCTTTGGAAGGGGTCAGCGCTGTGTCCTCACAGGGCCCTCTGTCCTCCTCCACTGCAGGGCAGGGCACCTGGGAAAATGCTCCCCGTGCTTTTGAAACAATGTGGGCTTGTGTAGCTGTGTACACAAACATAGGCACAACACACACACACAGGATGGGGAGGGATGGTGCTGAGAACTGGATGGGGACAGGCTTTGTGACCTCATGCAGCAGCTATCTAGGTGACTGAACAACACGCTGAGAAGGGCAAGGCCTTCCCAGGGACAGGGAGGACAAGTCAAGAGTTTCCTGCCTGGAGCCCATCACTGTGGCTGCCTCTCAGGCTCCAAAGGGACCATGTAGCCCAGGAGCTCAAGGGGACAAGAAGGACATGCTTGGCCTTTTGCCTCTGCTGGTTTTTTTTTTTTGTACCAGGGATCGAACTCACGACCTTGCACTTTGCCAGGCAGGCACTGACACCGCCGAACTAAATCCCTGGCTCTACTGAGTTTCTCTCTTTTTCTTTTCTCTTACTTTTTTATTTTTTTTGGTACCAGGCAGGCAGGTGCTTATGCCACTGAACTATATCCCCGGTCCTCTGCTGAGTTTCTTGTCAAGTCTGCCATGGAGCAGAAACTGGGCGGTGAGCGCAGAGCCTACCATATGGCTGAAGAGGGCCCTTTAATCAATTCCTACACTAAGTAATGACTGCTGTGCCCAACGCCCCCTTTTCCCCTCCGACATCCCATGGAATAAGATACAGGACAATCATGTCAATTCCAACAACGACGCAGGCTTCTGAAGTGGGAGGCACAGCCACAAGGCTGGGAGTGCTACTTGCAAATTTGAGACCAAAAAAAAAAAAAAAAAGGAAGCCAGACCAGCCCCCCAGGAATGGGATGGAGGGGGTGCAAAGCTGTCCAATGGGAGAATATTCCAGGCTACCTGAGTACCTGGAAACTCCGAGGCCAAAGCCCTCTCCAGACAGAGGGCCAGAAGCCAAGGCAGCACGTTTGAGCCTGTACAATGGAGTAACGGCAACTGCCTCATAAGAATGCAGAAAGGATGCAAAGATGCCAAATTTTCTATGTGCAAAGCACAGAGCTTGAGTCAAAAGCTATCTTTAATCCAAAATTAGCTGAAAATGCAAAACAAACTGCCTCCAAAGTCGTTTGCCAAAACCGTGGAGAGCTGCGGGCCCTTGAGGCTCAGTGCGTAAGTAGTGCTCTCTCTCAATCCTTCTGTTTGCTTTTAAAAATACCCCAACCGACGCAGAAGCACAGTGAGGGAGCTTCTTCCCCCGCTTGCCCCACGTGGAGCAGTACACACAGACACACTCGACTCCGTGCAGCTAGAAATGGTAACAAGAGCGGCACTCAGGATTGCCATGAAACTATATTCGTTTATCTTGCAAATTCAAACCCCTCTTAATAGGATCTCAAGTTCTTCCCTCTGCCTTTTTGGTGACTGCCTCTGTCCTTGGCTCTGACTTTTAGTGGGGACATACACAGGACCTTTTTTTTCACCCACATAATGCAGCCTCCATCAGGACCTCAAAAGCCAAAATTGTGTGCCTCAAGGAGCGGGGACAGCAGAACCTACCAATGAAGTCTATTGCTTCCTGAAAGTGGGAGCTAATGTCAGCTGTGTGGCTGTCTTCCACGGGGATCCATTTGTAGTGTAGATGGGTTGTGCAGGCCTCAGAGGTCCGGCGGGAGACATTCAGCAGGGCTGTGATGTGCAGGTTGGCGAGGAACTCGCACTTGGATGCGTGGTAGGCACTTCCAAGGTAGAGGAAGGGAAGGATTTCAACAGGGCTGCCCTGGAAACACGGACAAACAACCACCAGGAAACACTGGATTAGTTTGGACATCTGGGACAAGAAAAATAAAAAAACTTCTGACCTATTTGTTCTTTAAGGTGGGAGGTTCCCTTTCTGGTTTCCAGGTAGAGAGAGTTCAGAGCGAGGGCAGGTCAGCCAGGAGCGTGGGTGGTACCTCCATCCTGGCAAACTCTCTACCCTGCGTGACTGCCTTGTGACTCAGTGACAGCAAAACCCACATGGCCCAGAGATTCTTTTTTTTGTTTTTTTTGCACACATCGAGGAGGCAGGAATTGCCAGCAGCCTTTGTGCACTAGGAGGAAAGGTCATGTAGTGTGACAGGAAGCCTAGAAAGGTGTATGTTCAAGTATGAACTGCCCCGAGAGTCCCAGGGCAAGCACTTGAACCTTGGCAACCTTGGGTTCTCCAGAGACAAAACGAAGATGGGTTAGGCAAGGCAAGCTCCTCCTTCACGGCCCGGACATTTGGTACTTCACCAATCCAAAGAGAAACGGCTGATCCTCAAACAACCCAGTTTTAGAGATGGTAAATCATGCCCCTACCCCGAAAGTATGCTTCTCAGAACTGAAAATAACTACAACCTACCCAGAATCTATAGACTAAGAAAAGCTGTTAAGCCACAGGCAGAGGGGCTTCCCCCACCCCTGACCTTCACATGGGGCGCTGGTATTTCGAGAGGAGCTTACATGGTCACCCACACATTGGTCGTCTCCTTAGGAGGATCTAGACTAAGGGAGAATCAGAGGCTAGCACCCCAATGCAACACTGAGCAGAAGTGCTGCCTGTCTCAGTATTTACAGCAACCTCGGGTGCCAAGAAAAAGCCAGGGACAGTTGGTCCAAGCAACAGGAGCCCCTGGAGAGTCAGAGGAAATGCAGGGCTGGGGGAACAGTCGCTGTGCTGTTGAGAGCCTTTCCCATACCATCTATCCATTTCCTGTCTATTTCCCGTCTCACAATAAGAGTGGAATGGAAACGCCCGGGGAAGGGGAATGTGACAGCGTCAGCAGCAGGCACTTCTCTATCTACATAGCACTTACTATTTGCTTTTTTCCCCTGACAAGTGTTTAAGCAAAAGCTAGTTCAGCCACTTAGAAGAAAGTTACAATTTTACACAAGGCAAATAATAACAACAACCAGTGTTTCTGTTAGTATCTGCAGTGGCCAGCATCAGGGCTTAACACTTTAGAGCAGTGATGGCGAAACTTTTAGTGCTTTCAGGGGTAACAAAGAACCAGCTGCAGCACGCCTGCCCTAGGTTCATCTCCACTGTAATAGACAGACTGATAGTGTATTAATTGCACAACAAATCCGTGAGGTAGGTAACATTATTCCCATTTCGCATGTGAGTGACTTGAGGCTAAGACGGGATTAAATAACATGCCTGTGTCAAAGCAAGGCAGGGTTACAGCTGGGACTGAAATCCCAATCTGACAGCTTAAAGTGAGCTGCAAAGCATGATCCAAGTGCATTTCAACAGTGACCAGGATAAGAATTCCATATACATGAGAATTTCATACAAAAGATACTTCTCTCTCTCCCTGACATCTCTCAGCTCCCAACCCGTACCTACCGAGTAGCCCTCCCAGTGATAGCATGGCATTAAGGTTAAGAAATAATTCCAGCACTCAGAAGGCAGGAGGATAGCCATGAGTTTGGGAGTGTGAAGCCTGCCTGAACTGCACGGCAAGACTCTGTCTCAAACCAACCCAGACCAAACCCATCACCACCACCACCAAACCAAAAAGAAAAGAACCTAGACTTTAGCATTAGAAAGGATAGTTCTCAATTTCCAGCTCCTCATTTCCTACCTGATATGACCTTGGGCAGCTTTGCTGACCTCTGAACCTTATCAATAAACTGGGAATCATAATACCTATCCTCTTTGGGTAATTGGTAAGACATAAATGAGATAGATAATAGATGCATTAAAACCTGGCACATTATGTAGCCATCATCTCTGAGGCTGAAGAACACACAAATAGAGCATGTGCCTTCCCTCACTGAGGAAGACATAGGGCAGCTACAGAGGCCAGCCAATGCCAGTGAGTCTGGTGCTGGCCGCAGCAGGACCCACTCCCTTGGCCCCGCTCCCCACTGGTTAGAAACCAGGAACACAGCAGAGGTGGCAGAAAGGGGTCAGAAAGCGAAGTTCAGCTTTACTCAGCTGCTGACCAGCTACAGATCCCATCAGGGGGACCAAGAGCCTCTCCCTCTAAGGAACAGGCAGACAGCTGGCTCCAGTCTCTGTTTTTCCTGAATGCCTGGAACACTTAGCACACCGGGCCTAGGATCCGATCCAACTTTCCCACAAGCTTAGCCCAACATGCCCCTGACGCTGTCATTTCTTTCCCTTTCTGCATCTTCCCTTTAGACTCAAGAGGAAGGCACCCAAGGCCTCCAGAAACCTCAAAGGTTAACTTGGCCTCACCTAGCTTCTGTTCACACAGATGCGTTTCTAGGAAGTAGCACTTGGGGGTTCCCCAGGAGTCCTGAAGACACATCAGACCTCCCCCACCCATCACTTGGCCAAAGGTCTGCTGTGCTGTCACAACATGCTGCCAATTCTTATTTCTCTTTCACTTTCTGAGAAATGGAGGGGAAATACAACCTCAACAAACTAAAATAGCAATCTAACTAGGCCGGCTGCTCATGGCTGGAAAGCCAAGGGTTCATCACACATGGTGAACCCTTGGCTTTTCACAAAGGAATATAAACAGAATCATAACCCTGGCACCTAGCGGAGCCACTCAGCTTCCTGACCAAGGATCCCATTCAAAACCAGGTCAACCTGGTTTTACTTGGAAGTCTGCCCCCAGGGGTAGAGTTCTGGCTATGTCAGGGAGCTCGCATTTTTGGCAGGATCTAAAAGATAAGCCTTCCTTCTTAGACTGTGGCTATGTTCTTAGTTTTGGAGGAAATCTGAAAAGCTTCTCCCACCAAGTCAGATGGATTGGCCAGAGGGAAAAGAAGCCTCTGAAAGAAACCAAAGCAGGGACTTAAGAGAAGGCAGTCCTGAGCCTACCGCTGGCAGGAGCTTGCTGTAAGTCCCTTCGCAAATCAAGCACACCACTAGTCATGGCGGTTTTTCTCCCCTCTAAAACGGCAGAGTGCGTTTTGAGCTCTGGTTTCTGCCAGATCTGGATTCTCATCCACCTTTTCCCCAGCCTCCTACATTGCGCTAGGTAACCCCGAGCTGTCACGAAGCACAATTCTTTCAAGAGGAAAAAAAAAAGCCTCATGCTTGAGTAGAAACATGAAACCGCGAGTATTTCTTGATCTCTCATGTCAGACTGCACAGAATTGTAAGCGTCGGAAACCCTCAGGGGCCTGCTCAGCCATCAGAACAGGAGTTTCCCCACCTTGGTTCAGTGAAAGGTACCCAGAAGACACACTGTAACAGGTAGGGGGTTGGTATGCTAAAACTGCCAAGCACGAGCAATTACAAAGAATAGGAAGCCTAAAAGTCAGTTTTGGAACCTCTTCAAGGAAATCTAAACCTGTATTCTGAAGCCTCTCTGAAGCTCCCAAGCCAGTGAGTAATCATGTATCTTTCACTTCCCCTTTTCTCCAGAAGCTGTCCAGCATCCTGTGGCTTGCTGGCTCTTGTCAGCTCGTTTGCTGGAAGGATGCCCATTTATCCTTGGATGGGAAATCAAGTTGGCAAGCAACAGAGGCTCTCAAAGCTGGAGGATGGTGCCAGCACCCCGATCCACAAAGAACGAACCTCCATTGCTGAGCAGGGGAAGGAGACACCAGGGTGCTGGGGAAGGAAGAGACGAGAACTGAAAACCACACACCTGGTCGTAGGCTGGCCTGCAGCCGGTGCTGGGCACTGGTTTTCCACACTGGCTAAGGAGGGCTCTCTCACTGTCCATCTTCTCTTGTGAAATGGGCTTTACGTCCACACAACACTCAGGATATTCTGAATAGAAGGTCTCATATCCCCCTACGAAAACAAGAGAACGAAGAAAAGAGACACATGTAATCACTGCTTTCTCAGTCAATCAGAAAATACTCTCGTGTAAAACAGTTAAAAAAAATTAAGTGAACATTAATTCTGGTCATATAAAAATTTAGCAAAACCACCAAACAGTTTTAGACTAGGAGTGAGTTACACGTGCACATATTCCTAAAAGGCTACAGTTCAGAGAAGCAATGATTAACTTGTGCCTATCAGCAGCACCTTAAACTGTGAAAGGCCCTATCTAGCATCTGGCAAATATTAACCAAATCCCTCCAGAACACAAAACCGATTCTCTCGCTTGCTTATCTAAAACTGATGGTGTGATTCTGCGAGGGTTCATTAATTTACAAGAAGATTCCTAAACTGGTTTCTTCCTCAGCCCAGTCTGCTATAAGCAGAAGTACGAAGGGTCCCAAACCATTCATTCTTAAAGGGGCCCACATAAGGTTTCAACTCTGGGCTGTAAAACAGCTTTGCCTCTCTCTCCCCTCCCCCCTCAAGGTGCTAAGAACACTGCTGACAATCCCTTCTATAGGTTCAATTTAGGGGTATCAATCAATTTAATTGCCTTCTAAACAAATGGCAGGAATGAGGATTCTAAACTTAATTCTCAGGCCTCACTAAGTAAAAACTGTCACTGTCCTCTTGTGACCAGCTATCCCTTCTACCTTATTTATTACCCTCCCTTCCTGACCTTTGCCCTTACAGCCCTACCCCCCCCACACCAGTATCTCAACTACTAGCATGGAGGAATCCCAGTGTTACATTTAAACCTCACCGGATAGATTAAAGGTTAAAAATGACTCAGCCACAGAGCTGTGCCTATATAAATAAGCTTTATAAGCTTATTTATTTTCTTTTTCGTAAACTGGCCTGGGGATCCTCGGATGGCCAAGGGCTTGCCAGTGAAACGCACATTAACTTAACCTGGCAAGTTTCACGATTTTACTGAAAGGTATGACAGCGCACACAGAAGAACGTAAGGCCAACTTCCCAGGCCATGCCCAGCTTCCCACCCAGAGCAAACACACACACTTCTATCTTTTGCTGGCCCAGAGAATTCGTTTGGTGTCAAACCATCAATTAAGTACTCTTTCTGAGATTATGTCATTTCCAAAAATGAGTCTTTCTTCTTCTGTCTTTGCATATAGTGATAGCTCCTCAGTAGAGGGGACGCTGGCTTTTCTAAACCCCTGTAGTTGACAAATGGTTAATGGATTACATGTCAGGCTCCATCTCCCTCCCAGAAGCGGCAGCCAGTTCCTAGAATGAGTCATCCTGCCATTACTGCTTCCTCCCGGCTCGCTGGAACTGCCCCCGCCCCATTTAGTATACACTCCCCTGTGGTCACTGCAACAAATAGCCCACTGCGCCTTCCCGGATGCGCTGCTGGTCCTCCACAGTGACCATGCTTCCTGTCATGATGACAAGAGGCCTGGCTGGGGGGTCGGGAGGTGGGCAGAGGGGGAGGAGTTGTTGCTTAACTCTCCCTTTCCGTAGGCAGTCTTCCCTTCTAGGAATGCCACACAAGCTCACACCTTCCCTGTCAGTAAACTACCTGATTACTTCCCGAATCCATGCCTGTGCCATTTTGAGGTCCAGGAGAGAAAATGAATGATTTGGGGAGGGAATTTGGAGTCGAGGGGACCAAGCCCTCCCAAACTATGAGATGAGGCTTGGGGAAGAGAAGCCTTCAGGCCATCCCACCTCTAGGTTTTAAGCAGATCATTTAAGAGCTAGTTACTGGGAGGGCATCAGAGGTGTGGATGTGGGGGGTGCGGTGGGGGAACCTGCCTGCCTGTTGACAAAATAAGGAAGGCAGACAAAGAGTCTCAGTGTGGCTCCAGGACAGATAAACAGGGCCCTGCCTCTTTAAACTAGGGTCAGAAGGATATTAGATGGTCTCTGTCTTCCACCCACTCCCGTCAGAGGTGTGGAGGTAGAACATTCCTCTCCGGTGTCTCACTCTCATTGCAATTCTTAGGGCTGCTGCAAGCTTTCTCAGAGTGAGTCTGCTTTCAATCACCAACAAATTGCAGTCGAAGAGGTGGTACAGACACTATATAAAAATAGGCACTGGCCATGCAATTCAAGAATCACCATCTCATTCCAGTGAGTCTGTTTGGAGAGAGGTTCATGGAAAGTGTAAAAGGCACTGCCCCAAGATCTGAATGCCACTAGGTTAAAAGCTGAACTTGCATTTGGACATGAGTTAGATAAGGAGATAAAGGGATTGCCCACTGACAGCTGTTTGAATTGTAATAGTATTGTAAAGGTAGCAATTTCTATGGAATTTTCAAATGCACATAACTTTTGACCTGGCTATTCTCAATTTTCCCATAAGATAAGTCACTACACATGTAAGAACTATGACTGAAGGTAGTTTCCATAATACTGCTTCAAACGGTAAGGCTCGAAGCAAACTATGGCCACCCCAGGGGACATCACGAGTGAAGGCACACGTATGCCCCGACGTGGACGAGTCTCCAAGATGTAGATGGGTGAAAGGAGCAGGAACAGGGTACATGACTAATTTATTTTTTAAAGACACTTGTGGGAAATTATCTGAAGATGAACAAGAAATTGCTAGGGGCCGTCTCTGGAGAGTGGAACTGTGTTCTAGCGTGTATGGAAGACTCACTTTTCATTGCACAGGGTTTGTTCTGATTTTCACCGGGGTATGTTACTTCATTAAAAAAAATTTTAATGTAATTTTCCTGAGTCTACAGAGCTGCCTGTTTCCTGGGACAATGATTTGTAAACTGAGAGCCCGGCCCCCCTGAAGGGGTGGGGGGCACAGTCTAGCCCCAGAACGGTTTCTTGGTGTGTATCTTTTAAGCTGCTGGGGAGACAGAACCCCTCCACCCCCCTACTGCTTAGTAGGGGAGACGAAATCACACCTTTTGACCTCTGACAAGAGGTGGAGAAGGCCTTCCTTCCATCTTCTGGAGGCTGGGGCTGCAAGTTGTTATCCCCCCAAAAAGATCAACAAAAGACAGTCAGCAAGAGGTGCTAATAGAAGGGGAGCTGCCCACGAGCCTTGAATCATCAGCCTCCTGCCTCTGGAATCACGGTCCTGGCCTGCAAGTGTGTGAAATTTCCCAAGCCGCATGGCACCAACAGGGTCCTAACTCTGCTCCGCTGCTGCACCTGAGCTCTGAATCATATTAGTTACAGCCCTGGGGCTCTGCCCGGGGTGGGGGTGGGGTGTTAAGCTCTCTCCCATACATTTGAGGCAGAAGCAGTCACGAGAAGTAACCAGAAATCAATGCCATAGGGTTTATCACCCACCCACACAGAGAAACCAAAGGCAGATGAAATGGGCAGTCCTGGTGGCGGCTGAGGCTACAGAACCTCTATACACCTCTTCTAGGTTCAGGCTGACCCGCCCGCGGCTTCCCACTGGGCCAGGCTGTACACTGGGCTCAGGACCTGTCCCAGGAATAATCCCGACCCGGGGAAGAGAGGAGGTCAAAGGGGTGGGAAAGGTATCAAATCCCATCTGAGCTTGAGAAAGGCCTAAGAGGGGAGGTGAGGAGACCGGAGGAAAACAATAAAAAGCAATAAAACAGAAGTAGAAAGGAAGGGAAGGGTCTCGCTAAGGTCAAAAAGGCAAGAGGAGACAGCAAAGTCAGTTTAAGGTACCGCAGTTGTGTACGCGGGAGAAGGGGGACAACCAAGCGCCAAGCTCCTGGGGGAACGGGGTTTTGACCTGCCGATCGCCTGATCTATGAGGAAGGCTCCGAACCCTGCCCCCAACGACAGAGGTGGCCCTGGAGTCACGCTGGCGCCCGGCACGAGCCCACGGCCCCCAAATCGCTAAGGACCACCTCCAGCAGTCCAACCGGCCCCCCAAGAGCCTGGCGGACAGACACGCTGCCACACGCTTTCGAGGAACGCGGCTGGGGAGGGGGAGGCTCCGGACGCTGACGTTCGCAGCGCCCTCCCCAGAGCGCGCCAAACCGGGTCGCGATTCCCCTGGGTCTGGGCGGAGGGCGCCGCGCGTGGGGAGCGCACCCCAGGGCGCGGGAGTCCCGGCGCAGAACCGGCAGCCCAGCGCGCTCACCTTTGAGGAAGTAGACCCGCGGGCCGGCGGGCAAGCAGGCGAGCAGCGAGGTGAGCACGACGCGCGCGGCGCTCTCTTCGCGCAGCTTCTGCCAGTGGCGGCTGCCCTGGTCCAGCACGACCACCGCCGCCACGCCGCCGCCGCCCTCCTGCAGCAGCCGCGCGCGCGCCGCCTCGTCGGGCAGCACGTAGCGCGCGGACACCGCGCCGCCCCGCGCCCGCCGCAGCACCACCGAGTTCAGGTTGACGTTGAGCGAGCCGCGCACGCTCGAGGCGGCAAACGCCAGGTAGGGCCGGCAGTCGAGCACCACGCAGCGCGCCGCCGCCTCCTTGCGGAGCATCTTGCGCAGCTGGCGCCCGTCGAGCGACGTGACCTTCATGCTGCCGCGCGCCCGCGACCCGGGCACAGGAGGGCCTTCCACGGGGCTGCGGCCGGCCGACGGAGCCCGGCACCGGAGCAGCTGCTCACCGCTGCTTCCCGCCCCGCGCGCTCTGCGCCCGGCCCAGCCACTGCTCGCCCCAGAAGCCGGGGATTCCGCCGGCAGCGCGGCGTTTTATGTGAATGAGTGTGCGGCCTGTGACGTGGCTGCCCATATAAGGCCATATATGGGTATGGCCCCGCCCCCTCTTCGGCCACGCCCCCGTTGCGGGCGGGGCGAGCGTTACTCAGAGCCTGAAGGAGGAAGTGGACGGCGCCTCCAGTTCTCCCGCGGCGCAGCGCGCGCGCGCGGAGGGACTCGGTCGCTCACTCACGCATCACCCGGCCCTGCTGGTGCGGGGTCAGAACGCCACCCGGCCGGCCGCGGTGACCGACGTTGTTCGGGAAGAGGAGGAAGCAGACGAGGGGGCGGCGCCGGCGCCGCATATTCCGGTTTTCCGTTTTATAGACGTAGGCTGGGCATCTGGTGGGGGCTGCGCCTCCAGATGAATCAGCGGCGGACCCCGATCGCTCCCCGAGTGTTCAGGCGTGTAAGGAGATGGTATCTGCGAGTTGCCTCCGGGGGTGGGCCGGACAGATGTGGCGAAATCAGGCCTGTGCTGGTAAACCGCTGAAGCTGAGTGATGGATACCTGGGGGTTCGCACTGTGGGCTTCTCCACTTTGCAGTATACTGTATTTGAAATTGTCTATAATAAAAGTTTCTAAAAGTAAACACGGAGGAGGGGGAGAAGAGCCCACAGTTAATCTCAAAGAACTCTGCCCTCAAAAAAAGATTGACAGTCCATTTCTCTGTCCTCCAGCAGTAAAGGGAATAATACACTGGTTTTAGTTTTGGTTTTTTGCTTTTTGAGCAACTCTTCTCTGGCCCCTGGGAGACCTGTTGTGAACTCAGCAGTACATGAACCTGCGTCTGACTCCAGTACATGGCTGTCCAGGTGGCTTCTGGATTTGGGGGATTATCTGTGGATCAAGTATAATCCTCTGCTGCCTGCCCCCTCCATTCCCCAGGAGCTTCAAGCTTCCCACCCCCGTTCCTGGGGAACTAGACACGATTCACCCTTTCTGCAAGTGTTTACTGAGGCTCTGCTAGCTGCGGGGGCACATGGGGGTGAAACACATCTCTGCCCCCAGCCATGCCAGCCATGTTGTCGTTAACCCTGCTGGGCTGCTTGTTGGAAAACAGCCTGCCTCCGCTAGAGAGCGGCTTGTATACGGAGCTGATAGAGGGGAATGAGGTTTTTAGAAGAAAGCAGAAATCAAATTCTGAAATCAGATGCAGTCAATCAGGACGCCAGGATTGCTGGCCCTGCTTCTGGGTCACAGCTGTCTTTGTCCTGCTTGTGGGGTCTTGAAGACAACATGATGTAAGGTGTTTTTTGTTTTTGTTTTTGTTTTTTTTCCTTTCTCTCTGAGGTTGCTGGTGCCAGCCTTCGGCAGCCTGCTCCTCCTCCAGCCCGTCTGTCCATCACCAGTGCTGTCCACTGCCAGTTGTTTCAGCCCAGAGCCATGCACACGTGGAGCACCACAGGAGCCAAGATTTGGGTTGGGTGCTGTCTGCTCCATTTGTCCGCAGTCCAGAAAGAAGGCCAGGTCCAGTCAGAGGTCTCTCTGAGGTTCTGTGGCCAGTGCAACACCGTGGGTGTGTGAGGTTAGCCGGGCTGTGAAGAGGCAGGCAGAGGGCATTCCAGGCACAGGAAACTGCTCGAGGTAAAGGAAAAAATGACCGACAACCCTGTGTGGTATGTGCTGGAGTTGTGTGGGAGACCAGCACTTCTGGTATTTACTAGAAAATAAAGCAGGTCAGGTGGCACAGGGCCTTGTGCATCATTATTTAATGCATTTTGATCTTATCCTTTGGGTCTTACTCAGTGGCCTAGCCAGGCTAGCATTTGGGGACAGTCCCACGAAGGATGGATGTTTTATGTGAGAGGGGTCCAGCCTGAGTTAAGTAAAGGGAGTCGAGTTTGTCGTGGGAAATCTAGGCCCAGACTGAAAAGGACCTGCTGGAACCTGGTTGTGACCAGTTGCGAAGAGGCCACACCACTGGGGGAATAGTTAGGATTATTTAGAAAGCAAATTGCCTGAAGGGGTGGGGTAAGGAGAGAAGAATAGAGGGTGACACCTATGGGAGATTTTAACTGGTGCCGTGTGTCCATTAGGTCTGGTCCTGAATTCTGCATCAGGGTGATTGGGTGAATGGTGGACTCCGTAGCAATGATGGCGAACCTTTTAGAGGCCGAGTACCTAAACTGCAACCCAAAATCCACTTATTTATTGGAAAGTGCCAGCACTGGAATTAAACCTGAATACCAAGGCTCTAATACAGAAAATAAAAACTGTTACCTGATGCTTGGCTCTTGGGACAACTCGGCTCACGGGCTGACAGAGAGGGCTCTCTGGGTGTCCACTGCAGCACCCACACTGTAGGTTCCCAATCTCTGCCCTATAGCAACAGGTGGAGGGGGAGAGGAAGAGGTGAGGGGTGAAGTTTAGACATTAACAATCCAGAACTGATCACGGCCACCCAGGAAGAGTGCCTGGCAAGCAGTAGAGCTTGGAAGCCTGGGAAGCAGTGGAGGAAGGCCATCTGTCAGCTGTCTTGCTAGATTGTTCCCTCTCATCCCAGGTCTGTAGGTCGCCAGATCCTGGAACTGCTTTCCAGTCCTGGTTTCGCAGGTGTATGACTTGGGCAGCCACACAGGGCCTTGTGCTTAAAGGACCCCCCCCCTCCGCCCCGGCATTGTTCTAATGCTCTGCTGTGGCTGGCTTGAAATTCTTAATTTTTATTCAAAGAACCCTGCATTTTCTACACCACCCCCCAGCAGTACAGTAGCATTCTGTTCACAGTCTCCAAGCTCTCTTGATCTCCTTCTTTGCAGTGTGATCTTCTTAAGCATAAAGCTGAGCAAAATGTGTACCTGTTCTGTTCAAAAACCTTCAATGCCACCTACACACTATCTGATAAAATCCAGATTCCTAAGTGGAACATAAAAGTCCTCATTCTGACCACTTGGCCACAACCCTCCTCTAACTTTGTTCCTCCCTTACTTCCCAGCCCCCTCTTTCTTTGTTCAGGAATCCTTCACACCGCTCCAGATATTGCTGCACCTCCCAGAAGCCACCCCTTCCCCTTCCCCTCCCTCACAGTTCTCTACCCTGCAGGCTCCAGGCCACAGGCAGCATCCTCCCCGCAACCTGACCTGACTCACAGCACCCTGTTGTGGGAGGGGCTGAGAGCTGGAATGGAGGGCCACTGGTGCTTTAGGAGGCATTCAGGGAGGAAGCTAGCACCAGCAGGGATCAGGGCTGCAGAGGTGGGGGAGGAAGTGGCCCAGAGACCTGGGAACTTGAAATCAACTGGGTTGGGAGCTGGAGTTCATCAGCCACTGGTTTAGGAGGAAGAGGATGGTGTCAGACACTGAAAGAGTGTAATAGCCTAAAAAGTGTGCCTCTCCCCTTACTGTTTCAGAATGGGGGGTGAGGGTGGACTCGGGAAAAGCAGAATTTAAATTAATATTGCGAGTCCATGAGCAGGGTCCTATCCTATTCATAGTTCTCTCCTCCCTACCAGTTATTGAGAATGAGGGAAGAATTTTTGTAGGGTCTTGGCCCTTCTTTGACTCTGGTGGTTTGTTCATCGCAGTCTGCAACGATGATGGCTTTTGGGCGGTCACAGATGTGCCTTTGT
This sequence comes from Dasyprocta punctata, assembly GCA_004363535.1. NCBI lineage: Eukaryota > Metazoa > Chordata > Mammalia > Rodentia > Dasyproctidae > Dasyprocta > Dasyprocta punctata. The sequence goes on along the minus strand of RJWM01002300.1, from coordinate 14,828 downwards.
GAGAGTCCTGGCCTCTCCTTGGAAATGGTACACACAGTCTTCAGCTTCCTGTCGCAGGGAGTTTGCAGACCTGCAGAATCCTGAGAACGCCACGTCGGCTCTGCTCATGGCAGCCTCAGGAAAGGTGTCCGGTGCTCCCCCAGCCCTTCCCCCAAGTAGCTGGGGGATGCAGCAGAGTGTCCACGGACTTGGGGCCCAGAGCCTCCTCCAAGCCCCAGCCCTCTTAGAAGCATGCGTCTTGGTCCCTCGTTTATCTTACTGTTTGTTTCTTATTATAAGAGTAGAGCATGCTCATTGTCAAAGATGTGGAAAATACCATGAAATAAAAAATAATTTTGTTTTGGATATTGCTCTTTCAGCCTTAACATGCTGAATCAAAGCTAATGACAGATCCAGACCTAGTACTTGCTTCCCACCATCTTAAAGGAAAGGGCATTGAACTAGGAATCAAAAATCTGAATTCCTGCCAGGTGTAGTGTCACATGCTTGTGATTCCAGCACTTGGGAGGCTGAGGCAGGAGAATTGCTGTGAGTTTGAGGCCAGCCTGCACTACATAGGATGTTCAAGGCCAGCTTGAGCTAAACTACATAGGGATAAACTACACTGGGAGACCCAGCCTGAACTAAACCCCATAGGCAGACAAAACAAAACAACAAAAAAATTCTGAATTTGCATAAAATCTCTGTTGTTGAACTGAACATGGTGGTACAAGTTTATAATCGCAGATACTCAGAGGAAAGTTCCAGTTTGACCGCAAGGCCGTTTTAAAACAAAAAGGTAGCTCAATAGCTGGGTGTTGATGGTACACGCCTGTAAACCCAGTAGTTGGAAGGCTGGGGTAGAAGGACCATTGTGAGTTCAAGGCCAGCCTGAACTGTATAATGAGACTCTGGCTAAAAATAAGAAATAAACAATAATGTGGCTCAGCTCATCCTGGGTTTAATCCCCAATAATGGGGAAAAATTCTCTGCTATGACCACCTTTTCTTCACTTATGTAATATTTACAGAGTGCCTTTTCGCTCTGCCTGGTCCATCTCCCTTGTCCTTCCAATGTCAGAAGGTAACAAATATGATGTTCACTTAAAGACACACACAGCACTTGCTCCGTGACTGTCAAGAATCCTCACCACTGTAGAGCCATGGTCATTTGCCCATGGTTACACAAGACTTTCAACCACAGCCAGCCCCTGCGCAAAGACCCCAGGGCTGGATGACCCTCCCTTCTCTCTCCTGTGTCATGCGCTTGTGCCCAGTGCCCCATCCTTCATGGTTAGCCTTCTCTCCCCTTGACCAAGCAGTCATCCCTCCTAAGCCCTCTGCAGCCATGCTCCTAGCCTGGCCCACAGCTGGCTCCACGGAGACAGGTTAGGCTGTCATCTGCCCAAGGAACACATGCAATTGGTACTGACCTTTTCTCCATAGACTGGGGAAGAAAGAGACACTTCATTCCTGACCTCAGGATGGAGTTGAGAAACAGTTGAAGACCAGGGAGGATTCACTCAGGGAGAGAGAGGGGAAAAGATTCTGTAGTTGAAGGAGACAGAACTGCACAGGGAGTGGAGGGTTAGCTTCAGGGTAGCGCACTTGCCTAACATGCATGGGACCTTGAACTCAATCCCCAGCACTAAAAAAAAAAAAAAAAAGGGAGGGAGGGATTGTTTATTTGAAATTTCAATTTCTTTTACCTTTATCCCTAATACCCTACCTTTTCCCTGAGGTCAGCCCTATTGGCAAACCCATTTGGGGCAGGTCTAGGGCTTTTCTCTTTGGGGGAAGTTATAGATTAGAGTCCCTGATTTCTAGTACTGACATGCAGTTTAATTCTGTTTAGCTTTAGGCAAATCCCTTCAGGAAGTCAGTTACTCCAATGCCCCGGGCACCAGTATGCAGAACTCACTATTCCTCATTCACTCCCATGGCTTCCCTGGAGGCATTTTAAAGCAAAGGTTATTTGAAAACCAGAACCTCAGCCATGGGGCCTGCAGCCACCTTTGTCAGAGCCCTGAGAGGCTGTGCTTCATTTATATGGAATAAGGAGTTTGAGTTGGAAGATTTCAGGCAGCTCCATCTGTTGTGATTCCTTAAAATGTTGTAAGAAACAGACATATACAGCTCCACCCCTGGTTACTTGTGTGAACCTGGGTGAGTTACTAATGCCTCTGAACATCAGTTTCTCATTTATAAGAAGGTGGCAGTGAGATTACCTGATAGGGCTGAGAAGATTAAATGAACACAGCCATGAGTTTGGTACCCAGCAGTATGGCTTCACCTGAAAAGTGAGTCATGGGTTTGATACGAATCCTGAAGATGAAAGCCCTTTGTCTTCCTTTAGCCCAATCTGCAGGGTACATGGGGAAGTCCGACCAGGTGGGGAAACCTATCATTTCTCAGCCAATGGGATGGTAGCCTGAAGCCGCCTAAGCTAAAGGACAAGAACAACGGGTAAACACCCTTTAGGAGGCAGCTCCTAAACAAGCAAGAGTCCAAACCTGTCTGGCTGCTGTTTTGGCCAGCACATTGTGTACCCATCAGCACCTTTATCTTTATTATATCTCTTCATCCTAACCAGCCAGAGCAACAACCTGAAGTTTATAAGAGGGGAGGCATCAACTTAGTGAAGTTCAGTCTTATTCAAAATACATTATTAAAGGGTAAAAAACCTAAGTGCAACAAAAATCTCACACTACTATTGTAGGAAAAGAAAAAAATCCATCTCTCCTCTCTCTCTCTCTCTCTTTCTCTCTCTCTCTCTCTCTCTCTTTGTGTGTGTGTGTGTGTGTGTGTGTGTGTGTGTGTGTTTAGTGCTAGGGTTGAACATAGGGCCTTGTGCAATACTCCTAGACCTACACTTTTTTTTTTATACTCCAATGTTATCAGCTAATAGTAGCTAGTTCCTTTTGGGGGGTGCACTGGGTTCTTGTTTACTTCTGCTTTTTGTTTGACTTTCTGATAATCTTTTGAGAGAGACAGTTTTTATAGTGGTTAGGAATAGAGGAGTTTGGAAATCATACCAGCTTGTTTAGGTCAAATTCAGGTGCATGTCTCTGAATCAGATGCTGGATTTTTTGCATCTCATCAGTGAAAGTGAGATGACTGTCATAATAAAACCAACCTCATCTGGTTGCATAGAGGGTTAAATAAGGAGGTTCATATATTTAATATAATGCCTGGCATTTAGGAAGCACTCAGAAAAGGTTGACCAGGATTATTACTTGAATATATAAAACCAAAAATACATGTTAATATGTATTTGAATGTACACATCATGACGGGCTCCCTGCCAAAGGAGAGGGATATCATGAGGCTGCCCCTGCTTTCCTGTTGAGACAGGCAATTAGGGTGTGGCAAAACTGACTGAGGAAGTAAGCGCAAAATACCAGGACACATGCGCAGAACAGTTCCCAAATCCTGCACATGGATATGAGCAGATTTTTGACAGGAGCAGTTTCTCCTAGACCAGACATCAGGCTGAGGGTTGAGTGTTTGTGGTATGCCGAACATCAGTAAATGCTATAGAGAAAAATTAAGCAGAGGGAGGTTTTAGAGATCATCAGGATGGGTTTAAGTTACCTTTGAACAGCTGGGCGTGGTGGCACATGCTTGTAATCCCAGCACTCAAAGGAGGCGGAGGCAGGAAGATCATTGCAAATTTGAGACCAGCCTGGGTTACAAAGTGAGCTCAAGGCCAGCCTGAAATGTATAGTGAGACCCTGTCTCAAAAAGAACACCCCCCCAAAAAAATTACTTTTGAGTAAAGGTGCAGAAACAGTACCAACAACCATTGCAAATATCCAATCAGAGCAAAGGTCAAGTGCATAGACCTGGGTGGGAACAGAATAGCAGAGGGCAGTGTGGCTGCAGAAGAGGGGTACAGACCTGTGGTGTTCAGCAGAGGGCCATCCAGGGGACATGGCAATGTCTGGAGACATTCTTGTTTGTCACAGTGGGGCAGGAAAGGGGTTCGTGTGCTACTAGTGTCTAATGGGTAGAGGTCAGGGATATTGCTCAGCATCCTACCATGCATTACACAGCTCCCCCCACCTCCAAATAGTTATCCTTCCCCAAATGTCAAGAGTGAGAAACTCAGGTTTAGACTTGGCAAAGACTTGCAGGTAGAAGGGGATGGAGGATGATGTGTAGAGAAAGAAATCAACAAGAACATCATAGGGATTCTAAGGGTTTTAGCTTTCACTGTAGACGGGAGGGAAAGCCATTGGTTGTTGACTTGACCTTACAATGGTGTCAACCTGGTGGAATTTCCAGGTCATAGCAGGGAGAAGAAGATCAGTAGTCTTTGATCTGGGTCCCAGGCACTAGCTTCCTCTGTGTGACCACACCTCAGGAACTGGAAAGTAGATGAGAGGTCATTTCCAGTTATTAAGTAGGACTCCACTGGTGGGTTAAAACCCCGCTTTGTTAGGAAAGTGTGCCTCTTGATTCTTCTAGAATAGTCCAGCCTTCCTTAGTAGAAACCATGGGAAGTAGAGCTCCTTATAGCACGTTGTTATGTTACCAAGTGTCTCCCGAAGGCTAAGTGCAGTGCAGAGCTAGCGTTTTAATACAACCTTGCATTTAAATTCTCTGAACTTTCACTGTAATAAGGGATGGGAGGAGGATTAATCCCCACACTAACACAGGGAACATTTAGGAAGTGACTGCAAAGTGTGCACTGCTTGCTGGGAGCTGAGTTTGGAGTGGTTAAGGAATGCAAATGTGCAAAGGCAGGAGGAAGAGGAGCAGACAACATACACATGGGCCCTGCACTAGGGCTGTGGGTGTACTTATGAGTAGGGCTGAGCACTGGGCAAGAAGGTGAGTTTAACCCCGGCTGCTGGTGGCACAAAAGAGGTGGTGGTTAGGCCCTGGAAGACAAACCAACTTAGGAGGTGGAATTATGGAGGGAGGAGCCCAAACAGAGGCAGAGCAGGCCAGCGTTCTCAGGAGCTGGACTCTGTGCCACACCCCTGTGTAGACCACATCCTTGTAGGTTCTTATTGAGATGGTACACAGCCCTGGGACCTGAAAACGAGAGGTTTCTCAGACTGTACATTGCAAAGTCCAGCTCCAGGAAGCTGCACATACGGTTCAGGCTTCAAGTTTTCCATGCTGCTCTCAAGTTCAAGGCTCAAATGTTGCTGCTTTGGTGTTTTTGTTTTGTCTATTTTGGTACCAGGAATTGAACTCAGGGACTTGCACTCGCCAGGCAGGTGCTGTGCTGCTGAGCTATATCCCTGGCCCGGTTGCTGCTTTAAAGGCAAAACCCAGGAGGACCCAGCTTCCTGCGCATGGCCACACTGAACATGGTCTTAAAGGGCTTAAATACGAGTGGGGAGCTTGTTAAATGACACATTGCTGGGTCCCCCCTCCCGAACCTCTGCCTCATGGTCTCCTAGGGACTCTATCTGGAGATGCATTGGTCCTGCAGTGTCTGTGGTGGTGGAGATTCTCCCCTTTAAGCACTCTGAGCTCCTCTTCCACCCCTAGAATTTCAAAAAGACTAGGAGTCCTACCCAGTGTCCCATCTATTTTAACCACAATGACTCCCTTTGTTGAACTTTTCCTGAGTGTAGAGCTCTTTATGTTTTGTTTTGTTTTGTTTTTTGAAATAGGGTCTCACTGTGTAACCCAAGGTCTCACTGTATAGTTCAGTCCTTGAAACCCCTTTGTGACCCAGGCTGACCTCCTGCCTCTGCTTCCCCAGTGCTGGGATTACAGGCGTGCACCACCACATCCAGTGCCTTTATTTAATATCTTTCTTTAAGCCTCACAACAACCTGGTGAAGAATTTAAAAATCTCATAAAGAAACTGAGACCTGACAGTCAGGGGTGGAGACACCAGCCCAGGCTTGCCTGACCCCAAATCCAAGCAGTTCCCTGCATGGCCCTACTTCTGACACTCTACTGTGCCTTTTGTTGCTTGTCTCCACTACTGGGTTGCAGATTACTTGGGGCAAAAATTAGATCTTCAGATGTTGCCTGTTCCTCAGATAAAAGTTTCTTTTCTTTTTAAAAAAATTTTTGCTACTGGGAATTTGTACCCAAGGCCTCATGCAAGCCAGTGCTCTACCACTGAACCTCATCCCTAGCCTCAGACCTCCTGCCTCAGCTTTCCAGATGGTCAGGGTTACAGGTGAGTACCACAATGCTCAGCTAAAATTTCTTGAATTAACTATGATGGCCTCAGAAGGAATTATGAGAGCTCTTTTGGGACCTTTCTCTCAGCCTGAGCACCCCTAGCCCCCGTAGACAAGATCTTCTCTTTTTCGGAGGAGTGCTCAATTCTCTCTGAGCTCCCCTGCTCTAAGCCCTGTAGAGCTCATCAGAGAAGCCTCAGATGTGAGATCTCAGCTTTCCCTTCCCTTTGACAAGTTCCTCCCTCCTGGGCCTGAGCTCCCGGAAGTAGTGAGGGGGCTTCCCTCCATGTCTCCCAAAGCTGCACATCGTAGGCTCAGTGAACTCAAGAGGACCTGAACAGTAAGTATTTAGAGTTTAGACTTCTGTGGACAGAAACTAAGGACTGCCCCTTCATCATCACATTTGTTGATATTTAATTTATCTGGTACCCACTAGGTGCCAGGCCCTGGCTCAGGACTAGGAATTCAGTGGTAAACCAGGTGAGTTCCTGGCTGTTCTGGAGCTTCCTTCTGTGGGGAAGACAGACAAAATACAAGTAAACTAGCAAAGCCGGCTTTGTGGCAGGGGCAGGGGAAAAAGGAGGCTGATTAGAACTGGAGGCCTAAGAGACCTTCCTGCGGAGGCGTTATTGGCATTGATCATGGCTTAACCTAGATGAGCCAGCTGTGTGTGAATTGGGAAGGAGCATTTCCGGTTCATAGGCCCTGCCCCAATATGGCCTGTTTGAAGATCGTAGGCCCTATGATAGCTGGAACTCAGTGGGCAAGGGGCAGTGGGAGTGAGATGGGAGATACAGGCAAGGTCAAACTTGATGGGACCTTCCTCGCAGACTGTGATGAAGAGGTCAGGTTGATCCTTGCTAAGATGGGAAGCCCCTGGAGTGTTTGAAAAAGTAAGGTGATGAGTAACCACAGGCTGCTTTGGGGGACTGATCGTAGGGAGATAGCGTGGGAGCAGAGGCCAGTGTGGAGGCCGCTCTTATGATCCAGGTGGTGGCCGGAGGGGTGGTGGCTTGGGCGAGGATAGCTGAAGAGGAGGTATATAGACGAGGCTTTCAGATGCAGTGGATTAGGTGGGGGTGGAATGCCAAAGAAGGAAGAATCATGCCAGGCTCCCAGGTTGAGGTGGGAAAAACAGGAAGAGCAGGTGAGAAGAAGCAAAATCAAGAGTTCTTGTGTGCTCATGGTGACAGTGGTAGGGTAAAGTATGGTCCCCAAAAGAATGTACCTGGGAATATGCCAAGAGGGACTTTGTAGATGGGATTAAATCTAGACTTTTGAGATGAGATTACCCAGGATTATCTTGGTAAACCCTATGTAAACATAAGGGCCCTTATAAACCAGAGGGAGCAAGAGAGCCAGAGTGACTGGGTGCCAGGACTCTGCTCACTGATGCTTCAAGTCGATGTTCTAGATGGATGAAGGGAACTGTGAGCCAAGGGGTGCGGACATCCTCTGGGAGCTGGAAAGGGCAGGAGACTGGCTTCTCCCCCTGGAGTCTGCAGAAGGAACACAATCCTGCAGACACCTTAGTTTTAGTCCAGTACAACTCATTTTGGACTTCTTGTTACTGAGTTCTCTGGTTCTGGAAATTCTTTTCAAGTTCTCAGTGTCCTGAAAAAAGAATTGGACAAGACACACAAAAAAGGCAGCAAAGTTTTACATTTATTAAAGGTAGGAAAGCTGGGCGTGGTGGCGCACGCCTTTAATCCCAGCACTCGGGAGACTGAGGTAGGCAGAGCGTTGTGAGTTCGAGGCTGGCTTGGGCTACAACGTGAGCACAAGGCCAGCCTGAGCTACGTAGTGCAACCCTGCCTCAAAAAAACTAGGGCTGGGAGTTTGGCTCAGTGGCTTAAGCGCCTGTCTGGCAGGCGCAAGGTTGTGAGTTCGATCCCCAGTGCCGGGGCAGGGGCAGGGGGGAAATAACCTGCTTGATTTTGTGGCAGAAGAATTGAAGATAGCACTTGCTGACTGATTCCAGGTACAGGGGCTATAGTCCACGTGCGTCCTGGGTCTTTATGATGGACAGGTCACACCTGCCTACTTGCTCAGCCAGTTGGCCACACCTTAACCTCCTGCCTCACTCTGACTCCACCCTGATTATAAAATGATGCCTTTGTGTTAAGCCATTCAATGTATGGTCTTTTGTTACAGCAGCAATAAGAAACAGATACATAGGCTCTGTAGCTTTCTAAGTGGAGAACAAGTGGGCAGCAGGATGCACTGGCCTCAGCCATGAATGAAGGCAGGGGCGAAACCCTGGGAGCAGACAGTCTACACACAGTCAGACCTTAAATCAAATCACCAAAAATGAGCTGGCTTCTGGGTCTGGGGATAATTCCTATGCTCTCTCAGAGGAATATAGCAGTCTTCTAAGTGGAGAATCTTTGGCCTGAGGGACTAGAATGGGGCCTGGGCTGTTTGGCCTCCTCCTTGGTCAGGCCATGGCCAGGAAGTTAAGAGCAAAGGCCCTGGTAACTGTGGCCTTCCGTATACAAAGGACGCAGGGCCCTAAGGAAGGTGTCTATCAGGTTACCTCAGCTGCCCAAGGGGCAACTTGGGGAGGGAAACCACAGAGGGATGAGAATATTGAGTTAGCACCTACTAAGTATCAAGTACCATGTTAAGTATCTTTTATCTGCTTTTTTTAATTAAAAAAATTTTTTATTAGTACACATTTGCAGTACATAATATTCCATTCGTTGTGGGGAGTTGGTACATGTACCTAACACATCTGAATATTTGTGGTTTTAAACCTTACAGCTATCATGGCAGGGAGCTATTAGTTCCATTTCATGGACAGGGAAATCGAGGCCCAGAGGGATCAGATGACTTCCTCAGATTAACACAGCAGGAAGCTTGGTTGGGCTTCAGATGTGTGCAGGGTGGTGCCCTTTCCTCTGAGCCCCACATCCTGGGTAAGGACTATTAGAGAGTCTTTTCCTGCTCAGCAGAGTAACACTAGCTGTGCATGACGGCTCACACCTGTAATTACAGTGCTTGGAAGGCTGAGGGTCATGAGTTCCAGACTAGCCTAGACTCTGTAGTGAGACCCTCTCTGTAGAAGCAAAACAAACAACAATCCCCGTTGACAATGACTTTATCTTAGCCTGAGATGAGCATTTCATGCTCACAACAATTCCACCAGTTACTTTATTGTTTTCACTTGACAACCGTAGATACTGAGGCTCGAAGAATTCTTCATTTGCTGATACGCAACACGAGAGAAGCAGGTCAGGACTGGATTCCAGAGCAGTGGTTTTGCTTGAAGCGACACTACTCCTTTTTGTCCCTCTGGATCTTCTCCTCACTATCCCTCCTCTCATATGATCCCTGCAGGTCTCGGTCCAGGCGCTATGAACCACAGGAACAGCACCTGATGCTCTGGCATTGACTGCTGGGAGTGAGGCGTGGAGAGAAAAGCTCTGTCTTGGGTGATTTCAATGATCAAAAAGGTGGTGCCCATGAAACATCTTCCAGGAAGCCCTCCCTGATTACTTCATCCCACACCATTCTTTCCTTCCTCTCTAGACTTAGATTCATTGACTTTGCAGCAGCCCTTGCAGAAGCCATGGTGACTTCATGTGTATATTTCACCCACACAATGAAGCCCTCAGTGGGAGGGATTTTTGTCTAGTCTGACCTTGCTGAGTCCCAAGTGACTGGAAAGGGTCTGGTTTGTGGTAGGCATGAGATGAACTGGTTGGATGAATAAGTCCTTCTTGCAACCCACAGGGACTGGCATTGGTCTGGCCAGGTCAGATGCAGAAATGACCCAAATGACATCCTGCTCTCTGAGTATAGGAAGAATTCAGACCAGCTTGCATGCTCGAAACACACAAGTGAGAGTAAAGACCAGCAGGACCGGCTGCTCATGGGGAGGAGGCCACCAGAAGTTAGAGAGGGTTGTCGCACAGTCCCTCAGAGGGAGGCAACTGTGCACCTGCAACAAGACGAGAGGCTTCCCTGGGTGAAAGTTTGGAGCGCAAGCTCTGAAACCCGATTATCTTGGCACGAATCCTCCCTAACCAGTTGCTAGATGAGAAAAATGCAAACCTGAGGCTCCCTGCAGAGATTCTGATCCAGCAAGGCTGCACTGGCTAGGAATCTGCATTCTTTTTCCAGTGCTGGGGGCCTTCAAAGTGAGCTCCAGCCCCAGCCCTTTTCATTTTGAGACAAGATCTTGCTAAGTGGCTAAATTGCTGAAGCCAGGCTTAAACTTGAAGTCTTCTTGCTCAGCCTCCTGGAGTGCTAAGATGAGAGGTGTATGCTACCATGTCTGGCTTTTTTTTTTTTAAAGCATCTCATGGTTGATTACAGAGGGTCCACAGATAACATGTTAAAAAACACTGGCTCTTGCCCGCGCGGCGCCAGCACACACCAAGGGAGAACTGATCCGCCTTCTGGGGCTGGGAGCTCCGAGACCCCGGAGGAGAACCAGAATGGGTCCAACCAGGCCCCAACTCACTGGGCCCGTGCGGCATCAGCACGCGGGCTTGGAATCAAGGACATCATCCATCCTCCCCACCCCCGCCCCGGTAAGCAAGCTGCTGGCTCTGAGGTCTGGCTAAATTGATGGCAACTAAGGTACATAAAGCAACTGAATGCTAGTGTTTTTTTGTAGATTTTGCAGGCCTCTGATCGGCACCCTGAATGTCTCTTTGCATGATGACAGTAGGCAATGTTGCAAATACGGGGGACTCTCTTCTGTCTTGTCTTCGAGGATTAATATGGTTCTCACCATTTTGCTTTATTCTGATCGTTATTATTTTTCTCTTTTTTTTCCTTTATTTTATATTCTGTTTTTATTGATTTTGTTTTGTTTTGTTTTTGGTTCAATTCTACTATACCTGTTGGAATGGTTAGTTAATCTGAAGATAGCAAGGTATGTTATTGTAGCTATTGTACTCACATTATCAGTCTTCGAAGTTCTGTACCAGTCCTACTGCTTTGTTTTGATTGACTTTATTCTGTCATGTTCTGTTGTATTTTACTATCTTAAAAAAAAAAAAAAACACTGGCTCTCAGAAAAAAAAAGTCTGCTGTCAGCAAACTGGAATGTCACATTTGTGTGTTGGGGACATTATTTGTCAGCGTGCAATCATAAATCATTATTCAGGGTTAGACATTTAGATATTAAACCACCCAGTAAGTGCAGTTGACCAAGGAGAGAGTCCAACAGGCCTTGTCTCCCTCAGGCCATCCCAGGCCACTCCTCAGTGGCAAATGTCACTCTGACCTCATTTGAGGTCTGGAGTAAACCGGAAGGAGGCTATCTGCAAATATTGACAGATGGATTGATGTTGTAGCCAATCTCCAACTGGCTACCCCAGCTGCACACAGAGGTTTGGAGTGGTCCACAAGGACCCTAGGGAGGGCCAAGAATTGGTAGTCTGAGAGTTGGTGTGTCCAGCTCTGATGTCTCCGTAGCTCAACGAGGGCAAGGACCACACACTACCAGGACAAAGCCAGATGCAATTAAGGCCCAGGGAGATGTGAGAGCTCAGGTTGCTGTCTCGTGGCAGACTGGACCCCTCTGAGCTTGACTAAAATGGAAGGCCCTGTGCTGTATATCATCATCGTTCATTCCATAATCATTTAAGCATGTGCCACGCTGGGCTAGGGACCTGGTGGTGAAATGGATGTCTGTACTCAGTGAAAGGGAGCAGACAAATTAGAGTCGGAAGTGATGAGAGGAATGTCCTAAATGAATACCAGGACAGACTGCAGAGAAGATCTCTTTTTAGTGAGGATGATGAGGGAAGGGTTCTTCAGGGAGACGACACTTTTCCTAAGTTCAGATATGAGCAGCCAGCCCTGGAGGATGTAGAGGTCACAGCACATGCAAAGCCCCGGGGGAAAAGATGCTCAGGGTATAATGCTCAGCCAGGGCTTTTAAGTAAGAGGCTGAAGTCTCTGCTGGCTGTCTACACTGCCCGAGGCTCCCAGTTCTGACCTCAGGGATTCGGTAATCATGCCTTCATGACTGTAAACTTGGAGAACCTCATGCCCCTCATAATTTGTCTCACCTGAGGCTTCGTGGTCGCTCCTCAGGCAGGACTACTACGTATTAAGGCCATCTGACTGATCCGTATGCTAAGACTCACAAGTTACTCAGGTCACGTGTTCGTTAAGTGGCAGAATAGGGATTCTAGCCCAGCACAGACTCCAAGGGCCTGGATTCTTAACTGATACGTAGCCTGTTGATTTGATCTGATTTGGTACCCCCTTTCCAAGCCCTACTTTTCTTCCAAGCAGAAACTTTTTGACTGGGGAGTATCAGCCTCCCCGTCAGCTGTGAGAGTGGTCACTGACCTGCTAGGCGCTCATCCCCATACTGGGCGCCACCCTTGGGCACATGAACTGAGTATGGGACTGCTGAATGGGTTGGGGGGGAGGGGATGAATTAGATTAGCTGGGCTGGAAACCATCCCTCTATGCAGCTCCTTCTAGAAGGAAGAGTTCCTGCCTCAGAGCTATGTTCCGTTCCCAGCCTGACTCTAATCTGTCCCCTCCACAGTCCCAGACTTCTGCTTGAGTCAGCCCGAGGCTTGCGTGGGGACATCCTCTGCGCTTCCGCAACATCCTGTGTTCTGCCTTCTGCATACCTGTTTTCCATTCCCAGGGAATTCCTTCCATCAGGGTTGGTTTCGGCACCCTGGGGCAGACCAGCCCACAGAGCAATTAAAATGGTTCCCCAGGGTCCCCCAGAGGCATCCCTGTGTGACACAGTCAGCCCTCTGTCTCTAGGGTCTGTCCTTCCTCCTTCCCCAAGTCCCCGAGTTCTCCTCCATCTTCATTGCTAGGACCTTCTCTCCCAAGGCCTCACTCTCCCCACTGCCCCATACTCTCTGAGCAACTGGAGCCGACATCTGCCTTACTTGTCTGGCTTCCCCTTCCCTCCCCCTTCCCTTCCCAGGATGACAGTGCCTTGCTGCCTCTGAGAAACTTCCCATCCTCTTCTCCACCAATCACACAATACCTTTCTTCCTGGCCATAGTGACTGGCCGTGGATAGACACGTGACTCAAACCAGGTCAGTCAGAAGAACTCTTGCCTGGGATTTTTGTACATGGAGCGGAGTTTCAAAAAAAAAAAATTTTTTTTTTCTTTCCTTTTAGGTTTGCTAAAATGGCAGGATGTGAAGTAGGCTGGAATTACCGACATCTCTTCCTCTCCTCCCCTTGCCAGATAGAGGTTACCCATGTGTAGTAGGAAAAACAATGAGGTCAACACAGAGGGAGAAGCAGAGGGCAAGAAAGTGAGCCACCCGGTATTTGGGTTTTAGAGTCCCCAGTACAAGCTCCACCTCAATTAGTTGCCAGATTTTTAAGCATTTGTTGCATGTTGGTTATTTTGCTTGAGCTAGTTTGAATTTGCAATCAATGATCCAAATGTGGGAGCTGGTAGATTCTTGCCTAGCATGTTTGAGGCCCTGGGTTTCATCCCAGGGTCACGTTAAAAAAAAAAAAAAAAAGTCCAAGCCAGGCATGGTGGCACATACTTGTAATCCCAGCACTTGGAAGGCTGAGGCAAGAGAATCACAGTGAGTTTGAGGACAACCTGGGCTACATGTATGCGTTCAAGGTTAGTCTGAACTCTATAGTGAGATTCTGCCTCAAAAAAAGAAAGAAAAAAAAAAGGCCCAAGCTATACAGGCATTCATAAGACATTGTATTATGGCTTTCAAATGTATTTTTTTTTTTTGGTCTGTGCATCTGTCTTCTCAAATAGATAACAGTCCCCTTCAGAACAGGACTCGTACAGGATTTCTTTAGAACTAGGCGTGGTGGTGCACCCCTATCATCTCAGTGCTCTGGGAGGCTGAGGCAAGAGGATCACAAGGTTGAGTGCAGCCTGGGCAACTTGGTAACTTAGCAAGACTCTCTCAAAATAAATTTTAAAAAACTTAAACAGGGCTAGAAACATAGGTATGAAATATATAAGAATATATTTAATTAAGCATGATAATGAAACAAAAACTCATGACTCACTGTGTGGCCTAAGAACTAGAATGTGACAGACACTGACTCTAGGCCTGTTCTATTATCCTATGAGGTGGTAACTGTCCCAAATGTTACGTTCAGTATTCCTTGCTCTAAAAAAGTCTAAGATGCATTTCTTAGTAAACGTTGCCTGGCATTGCTTGTGTTTAAACATTAGGGGAAAAATTCTATAAAACCATAAAGTTTTTTTTTTTTTTTTTTTTTTTTTTTAATAGGGTTTGACCCAGGGTTTTTAACATTTTCTTCATTCTTTAGCTTTTTTTTTCTTTTTTTTTTTTTTTTTTTTTTTTTTTTTTTTTTTTTTTTTTTTTTTTTTGACAGGTTCTTGATGTATAGTTCAGACTGGCCTTGAGCTCACTATGTAGCCCAGGCTGGCTTCAAACTCCCAGCAATCTTCCTGCCTCAGCTTCCAGAGTCCTGGGATTATAGGCATGTACCACCATGCCCTGCTCTCTTTTAATTCTTATTTTGAGACAGGGTCTCTCTAAGTTACAAATTGCCTGGGTGGGGTTCAGACTTGGAATCCTCCTGCCTCTGTCTCCCAGACTGTTAGGATTACAGGCATACAATACTATCCCCTTCTGGATATCATAGTCTTTTAAAACTTGCTTTTGTTTATGCATCATTTGTTTCTAGGATTCTTTTGCCTTCCTGCATGTAACTGTAGTTCATTCATTTTCACTTTTG